>APFE031357879.1:100090-248017 GCA_000404065.3 Pinus taeda
GTAGCAGCAACAGATAAAAGTAATCTAATAGAAGTTACCTTGACAACAGGAGAAAAAATATCACCAAAATCAATTCCTAACACCTGGGAATAACCTTTTGCTACCAATCGAGCTTTGTATTTCTCCACATTTCCTTTTGCATTTGTCTTCTTCTTGAACACCCATTTGCTTCCAATTGGTTTCTTTCCAGCCGACAACTCCAGCAAATCCCAAGCCTCATTTTTGTGTAAAGATGCCATTTCATCAACCATGGCCTCCTTCCAGATTTTTCCATCCTTTGAATCTACTGCTTCCTTCACAGTTATGGGATCATCATCAGTAATAGATAAAGTAAAATTTGAAGAGAAAGTAGATGGATTATACCTTTCTAGCTACCTTCTTTCTTGAACTGATCTTCTCACACTCGGAGTTTGTGACTCTTCATCTTCTTATTCCTCCTCTGCTGTAGAGTCTTCTCCTTTCTCCTTTAGCTCAAAATCTATCTTCTAAGGTTCCTTTGGTTGGACTTCATGTTCAATAACATCTTTCACCTCTCTGAACACCACATCTCGGTTGTACACAACCTTCCTTGTTCTGGGTTCCAAAGCTTATAGCCCTTTAAACCATCCTTATACCCAATAAAGATGCACTTTTCATATTTACTATCCAACTTGGTTCATTTCTCCTTTGGAACATGTACATATGCGTCACATCCAAATACCCTGATATATGAAAGAGAGGGTTTCTTACCAGTCCATACCTCGTGTGGAGTCTTATCCTCCAACGCTAATGAAGGTTATCTATTGACCAGGTAACATCAAGTCTCCACCGCCTCTGCCCAAAATTCCTATCATAACCCGACACCACTGAGCATGCTTCTTGCCCTTTCCATCAATGTCTTGTTCATTCTTTCTGAAACTCCATTTTGCTGAGGTGTATATGGAGTAGTATTTTGTCATGCTATACCACACTTCTTACAGAATTCTTCAAATTCCTTACCGCAAAACTCTCCACCATTATCTGTCCTCAACACCTTTATCTTTTTCTTTGTCTGGTTTTCCACTAGAGCCTTAAATTCTTTAAACCTGTCGAAGACTTCATATTTCTTCTTAAGGAAATATATCAATGTATTCCTTGAGAAATCATATATAAATTATACATAGTACATAGACTTACCTAGTTATGCAACCTTCACAGCTCCAAACACGTCACTGTGCACAAGATCTAATATCTGTTTTTCCCTCTTACCACTAGAGGGGAAACTCACCCAATTCTGCTTCCCATATACACAATTTTCACAGAAATGAAAATCTAGAGAGTTATTACTCATACCTTGTACCATACCTTTATCATGAAGTATTCGAAGGCCCTTCTCTCTAATATGACCAAGCCTTTGATGCCACAGCATCTTCTCTCCAGAGACCACTAGATTTTCTACTCCACTTTTAGGAACCACAGAACTGTTGCACCCATCAACAACAGTGCTACCTTGCAGCCTGTATAGAGTTCCAGTCCGAACTCCCCACATCAATACCAGTGCTCCCCGAACCATCTTGTAGGTATCCTTCTCAAACACTATTTTTACACTTGCATCATCCAGCTTGCTTACAAAAATCAGATTTTTGGCTAATGCAGGAATATGCAGAACACCCGGAAGTGTTCTAACCCTTTCACCTTTTAACTTCAAATTTACTTTTCCATGACCAATGATTCTAGCCTTCCTATCATCCCCTAAGAATACATCACCACCATCGTATTTCTCATACTCGCAAAACCACTCTCTATGGGGAGTGAAGTGAAAGGATGCACTTGAGTCAATCAACACGCCTCATGATCTACATGTGTACTTGAAGAAGCCAAGTACACATCCTCACCTTCATCTGAGGTGGTTTTTACCTCTGCAGAAGAAGCATCATCAGATCCCTTTCCTTTGTCAGGAGATTTAGATTTACATTCCCTTTTGTAGTGCCATTCCTTTCCGCATTTCCAACACACCACCTTTACAGGTTTTCTTGGAGATTTAGATCTCCCTCTAGATTTAGATCTCCCACTCAATGACTTATTTTCTTTCTATTCTAGGACCGTCCTCGTACGAACAAGGCATCACCACTCTGGCTCTCCAAATTTTTCCATCTCATCTCCTCTGTCAGCAAGGATGAGACTATTTCATCAAATTCCAAGGAAGTTGCATTGCTACCTATTGCAATAACCAGACTATCCCATGAATCTGGTAGAGAACACAAAAAAACTGATGCACTTATCTTCATTTGAAATTTTGATATCAACAGACAATAACTAATTTACCATAGTATTAAATGCATTCAAATGCTCTGTCACCGAGTCTCCATCTTTAATCCTCAGGTTATACAACTTTTTCCACGGGAATAGTTTATTCACCAAAGACTTAGATTGGTACAAATTGCCTAACTTGTCCCACAAAGCCTTCACCGTAGCTTCCCCTGATACATTCAACAATACTGAATCTGAGACACATAATCGTATTGCGCTCTTTATCTTCCATCTAACTTCTTCCATTCTTGATTGGACACTCCCGTTCGTTTAATACTCAGATCTACCACGATCCACTAATCTTTATCCACCAACGGATTCTCCATCTTGAGTTTCCACAACTCAAAACTTTGACCATTAAATTTCTCGATCTCTATCTTTCCACTACTCACCATCTTCTTTTACTACTCGAATTGATCTCACAGATCTCCCACTAAACAATGTTTACCATAGGCTCAAGCGAAACCCCTCAGCAACAAAGGCGTCCCCTTGAAGCCAAAAACAGGTCTGACACATAATGAAGGTTTTAACCCCATACAAAAATTACCTGCATACAAATTCTAAAAACACAGAAAATAAAAAATGCGGGAGCATAACACATAAAACACATATACACAGAGTTTTTCCCCTGGATCTAAAAACTGGGACTACCAGCTTGATTTTTCATTATCTTCATTTCAATGTTATAATACATATTTATATATGCCAAAGCATCCAATACCATGGACTGAAAACCATCGTCTCCAAAACCATGGACCGAAAACCATCACGTCCGAAAACATGTGCGAAAATCATTCAAAAAACCATAGGTGGGTTCGCCCAACCTAACATAGGTTCCAAAACCAAAATTTTCCAGGGCGCTGCCTCGGACCCCATAGGTGGGGTTACCTACACCCCTCAAACCCCTTGTGACCCCCCCATTGCACAATTGGTGCAACGAAGGGGGCGGCTCTGCCCCCCCTCTAACCCCCTAGTTCATTACGTAGGTTAGTCGTGGAAATAATATAACACAACCCAACAGGGATCATATTTATAACATTTTTTGTTTGATATCGCTGCATATTTTTGTATGGCCTCATTGTACTCTCTACTAAACATTTTATGACAATCTAATAAAAGAAGAATTTCAAAAGGGTTTCCCCCTTGTGCTGTTTTCCCTAGTCTTTGACCAAATCTGGTGTCTCTTGTTGATGTGTTGATTATCTCCTATTGTCATTGCATTGTTGTCCTATCTTTAGTTACTATTGATTGATGAAAAGTATTAATTGTTATTTAAATATTATTAATCAAACAAATGAATTGGGCTAAAGTAATTGAAACTACATAGAGCAGTGGAAAAATTAACATGGTATGAGAGCTAAGGTGAAGGACAAACCCAAAGGAGATAAGATTTGATGCAATCGTCTTTGGAAAAGTTGAAGGAGCTTATCTAATTAAGTCAATGTGTCAACCTCCTACTTCAAGGAATATGAGAAGTTTGTTGACTCATCTACCTCTTTTTCTTGGAAGCTTAGATTACAAATCATAGCTGAAGACAATGATGCTTGGGAATACATACAAGGAATAGTGTGTAAGCCTCTAGAGAATGCCTCTACTACTGCCCAGAACTAGTACAAGAAGGGTGAGTTAAAATCAAGGAAAATTTTAGATGATGGTTTACAAAATCATTTACTTTCATATGTTGGAAATTTGAAGAAGTCTAACAATATGTATGATAACCTAAATGTGATGTATTAAGTCAAAAATTTGAATGAAGTCATCTCCTTTCAATGTCAACACACATATATGAATATGAATGAAGGAGATTTTGTGTAATCCTACATTATAAGGATATCTTGTCTTAGAGATCAATTGTAGAGTGTTGGAGAAATCACGCATCACAAGGAATTGGTGATTATGACTCATAGGTATCTCCCTCTTATTGGGGAAACCTTCATTACCACTATAAGTAATAACAATGTTTTCCCATCATTCAATCAGCTTGTTGGAAAACTGACTCAAGAAGAATCGAGGATGCTTTATAGAGGTAGGATACAAAATAATGAAAAAGCACACGCTATTGCGGTCATTATAAATAACAAGAAAAAGAAGTGAAAAGGAGGTCCTTCAAATTCAAGGAATCCTCCTAAAAATTCAAAGAGAAAGAATGAAAGTGAAGCATCACATATTGAATGTTATAATTATCACAATAAAGGTCACTATGCTAGAGATTTCCCTAAGAAGAACAATGGTCCAAAGTACAACACTAGAAGTAACAATAACAAGTATAATAATAAAATAAGAAGATATGATCAAAGTAATGATCGTAATGGAAGAGATGAAAGAAGAAGTAGAGATTTTCTAAGTCATCATGAAGAATACTACCCCCATCAAATGAAGTCAAGAAACACCAGGTATGAAAGTAATGTTGCAAATAAATCTAAATATATTCTTATTTATGCACTATCTAGTTCCTCCCCTCCAGATACTTGGTATAGTTGTTTGGTTAATAGTGGGGCCTCTCTTCATTTCTCTAGGTATAAAGAAGTTCTCTCTAATTTTGTGGAGAGGGACTCAATTTTGAAAATTATGCTTGGAGACAACTCCACTCATCCTATTAAAGGTTTTGGGTCTATTAAATTTCATTTGGACTCTAGGGAAATTGTTTTGATTCAAAAAGTGATTTATGTGTTAGGGTTGAAGAAGAATTTGGTACCTATATATTCTTTGGAAGACAAAGGGATTAGGGTTGCCTTCATCAAGGGAAATCTACTCACTTGGCCGGTGGGATCCCATATGAGAGATGCATTGACATTGGGATCCAGATTTGAGGGACTCTATAGAGTCACTAGAATTCTACTTCTAGCATTGGTCCATGATACTAATCATCAAAGTGAGCTATAGCATCAAATACTGGCCCATCTACATCAAGATTTCATTCCAAAATTGAAGAAATTGGTCTATGGAATTCTCGATGTTAAGGCCCAACATGATGGGATCCCATATGAGAGATGCATTCACATTTGGATCTAGATTTGAAGGACTCTATAGAGTCACTATAATTCCTCTTCTGGCATTGGTCATGATACTAATCATCAAAGCAAACTATAGCACCAAAAACTGACCCATCTACATCAAGATTTCATTCCAAAATTGAAGAAATTGGTCTATGGGATTCTCGTTATTCAAGCCCAACATGATGGAGCATGTCATGGATGTGCTAGTGGAAATAAGACAAGGGGACCATTCCCCTCCAGTGAAAACAAGACAAATGACATCCTTCAACTCATTCATTTTGACATATGTTGTATAATGCTCGTTGATGAGTGCCAGTATTGCAATAAGGATGTTGCAACTCTTGGGGCTACCGACATTACTTCATTAACCGAGTGCCCGTACAAACTTGGAGGTGACAATGTTGTATACACAAATAGATGTAATTGGTCTACTCTTTGTCACTATTGAGCTGGGGCGATAGACCACTACGGTTTCTCAAACCAACCTTCTATTGACTAGAAGATATATGATTACCAATTTGGAGAAGGGAAATTTACCCTAATTGGAAGAAAAGAACTGTTGTCTATTGCATGAAGGAAAGACTAAAATAAATGCCTACAAAATGACTTGAAATCCTCTATCTACTTTCAAACATAATTTTCTTGAAAAACAACCTTATTTTAACACATGTGATATTTTAACTAGTCTAAGAATGAAATATGATCTAAATAGTGTTAATATGTTGTGTGCAAGAATAAATATAAAAGAATTTTTTCTTTTTATCTTTTTTCTTGAAAAATGTAAATGCTAATCTTGCTTGGTTTTTTGGTAGGGGAGATAGGTATGAAGGAAAAGGAGTATAATCGTTCATATGACTTAGAGGGCATGTAGGGACCTAATCTAGGCTTTTGGTGATGTTTTTTCTCAATTCGGGTTCAAAATAGGCCACTACATGTTTTCCTACACGATGTCTATAGGAAGTACTAGTTCACCTATAGTATCCCATGTTTTACTATAGAAACATGCCAAAATCTTAGGGAGTGGTCTAGAAGCTGGGGTGGAGCTTGGAAAAGGTGAATAAGGAGGGAATAAGGCATGGGAGTGATATAGAATTACTTAGAACTCAAGTCAAAGCTTTGAGATGGTTGGATTTTCTCAATGGAGATGGAAAGTTTTCCTCATAAGAAAACAATTTGAGTTGAGACCTTAGTGACTTTAGGCAGTCATGGGTGGATATGGCTTGGTTGAGGCTGATGAGATGATGTCTCCCTATAATTTAGAAACTCATGCAATCAACAAACATCATTCTTAGCATTCATATGTAAACTCATCAAAAACAAGAAAGGTGTATTCGAGTAAAAGAAAACAGAGTTATCACCATTTGGTTACTAAGCTCATGCATGGAAATGCTTGGAGCCAATATGAAAGCGAGATGAAATCAGTACAAAACTTAAGAGATCAGAAAATACCAATTGAATATTATATATGAAATTGCAAGATAATGACCCAATTAGCAAGAAAACCCTAAATTATAGGAAAAGAAAGAACTTTTTCTTTCTGGGATGCATGAGAAGTATTCCTGAAACCATGATCTTTGAAAGGGAGAAATGAGGTGAAAACCACTTTCTATCAGCCTTTTGGAATATATTCTTATCACTACAATGATACTTTTATAACTATCCACAAATGGAAGAAAACTAATCAAATCTACTAATGCTTTGCAAATTAACAACAACAAAATTAGTTTAACTCTAATTATGAAGCTAACCTAGCATACGTATACAACAAGAGGAACCTCTGCTACTAGGGTTGGGCCCTAACCCAAAAGCTTCATCCCTTTGAGTCAACTTAATGCTGGATCAATGGAATGTTGCTCATTTTCATTAAAGAAATCAAAAATACATAAGTGTGCTTGGTTACAATGCTTCAACTCGAAATTTTCTTAGCTATCTTAAACAAAAAATCTGAATCCTAATGAGACACTAGGCCTCTTAATTTATACAACTAAAGTTACCAACAACTTCCTTAAATTTAGGGAGGCTTGGCTCCAATCTCGAGATCAACCAATCTTTAACTATCAGTGGCTTGGCTGCCAATGAACTTCATGACTCAGCTGCTTGCAACTCCGAGTTGATGAGATCTGATTAAGGAATCTTCAAGTGAGTGAGGAGTTAAGGGGGGAGATCCTGTCTCCTAGAATCCCTCTTGCTTGTCTCCATTTGAGTTCTTGCACTATAATTAGCCAAAATTTTCTCTAAAACCTACAATCAATGCACATTAGACCACTAGACATGAAATCTAATCTTTACTCTCCTCATTAAGAAAAACATAATTGAAACATGTAAAGAATGATGAGAAAAGTTGACTTTAGTAAGCTAGAGGTTCATTAAGGTCCATATAATTTACCCATTGATGAGCCTCATCATCACCCCCTACCGAAAATGTTTCTCATCCTCTAAGAAACTCAATCTATGTCCATGTATGTCATTGCTTTGGTGGCCTCCCTGGCATTCCAAGCTTCTACTGTAGTCTCCTCCTCTTGTGGATAGAACATTGCATACCTCTCTATTTGTTCACGCTGCTTTCTTTCTTCTTCTTCCTTTCTCCCCTCTAACATACCTAAAATAAAAGGTGGGCTTAGTTTTAATCCAATCCACTTGACCTTCAGTCTCTGTAATGTTTTCTTATACATTGGAACTCTTTCTAATGCATCCTTCATTCTATTAGGAGAATGATATTCTTTGATCTTCAAGCTATAGGGTAAGGTGTTCCATCTCCTTTCGTAGGCTTGTTGGCTATCATCTCCTAGCAATCTGAATATGTCTTCAACAGTGACTACTTGTTCTTGTATAGAAAGGTATCTTGGTGCAAACTTGGGATCATTTGTAATGAGTTTATGAGTGCCAATGACAACCATTGGGTTAGACTGTTCTTCTCTTATGAAGAGGGGTTCTGCTTCTTCTCTTTCCAATACCCTTTTCATTTATGTAGTTCTGGCTTCCTCATGACTCATCCAAAATGTCAAGGCTATTAGTTGTAAGTCCCATAGATTTGGATTTTGGTTCGACAAATTCAAATCTGTCAGAGCTAAATTTTGTAGATTAAACTCAGATATGTTTGCTCTATCCTCCAGGGTGATTTGGTCATAAATATCAATGAATTTCCTGTAGTCTTAGAAAGACATAGTTCCTCTTTGTGCTACGGTTTTTATCTAAAACTACAGCCATTTTTCTTTGAGCTATTAGGCATATGATTTTATTAGCATCCTACATTGAAGTGCCTCCATGGATAAACTTGCCATAGTTTCCAATCGGCCTTCCTTTTCCTGTAGTTGCTTTATTAGCCATGTGTTCTCATCCTCTATTTGAGATTTCATTATTGTCTCCCTATCTCTTATGCTACTTAATTCTTTGCCCATTTCTTGCAGCTTCTCTTCCATGTGGCCTAAATCCTCTACCCCTTTTGATTTTGCAATCCGAATCCACCTAGGTGTCCTTGCTCTCTCCTTTTCAAGTTCAAATAATAGAGGAATGGAAATTTTTTGTGGTATCACCCTACCTCCTTCAATGAATCTATATTAGGAGCTGAGGTTTGGCTGTTGGCTAGGCTCCTTCAGTTCCTAGGTCTCTTCCTCTAGTTTTTCTTGACTAATTCCTTCCTATTTTCCTTCCCTTTTCCCTTCCAACCTTTCCTCATATCTTTTTTGTGTTTCCTGTAGGTTTAAGAGGGTTTTCTTGTAGGATTGTTCCTACTTCTTGTAGGCCTAACTGTGTTTCCGTAGCAGACCTTTTCCTTCTTCTGAGGCTGACTTGGTGACAATTCTCCTAACATGGGTGATTAGTGAATTGGGAGAAGGTTTTTTTGATCTTCCTTATCCTCATTCCTTCCCTAGAGGGAGTACTTTCTGTTGTTGTTTTGGTGAGTCCTCTATGACAATTGGAGTTTTGGTAGGGTTTTGAGGTCTCCCTTGTCTAATCATGGTGCTCTTGCTTGTCCTAAAGTAAAGTGGAGTTTGTCTTTGTATCTTTCCCTTTGATTTGATAGGTGTACTTAGGACAGTTAGAGCAACTACTACCTCTTTCTCTGTTCGCTCTGGGGACACCCTTGGTGATTCTTCTTCTTCCTTGCTCTGTGTTTCAGAATTGTGTTCATCTTCTATACTCCATCCTCTTTTTCATCTTCTTCTTCATCTTCTTTGTCTTCTTATTTTCCATTCTCTGATTCTTCCTCTTTGTCATCTTTTATTTCTTCTTCATTGTCATCATCTATTTCTTCTTCTCCCTCACGAGTAGTAGGGCTTCTGACATACTCAATGGCTCGAAATTCTCCTTCTTCCTACATGTATGTAAATATTGACCATGTAATAGGGATTCCTAAATTATGTAGAGCATATTCAAGAATGAGTTTGATCAACCCATGATGTGCTAGCTGCTAATGTTTTCCTTCTCGTACCTTAATGCTCATTTCTATCATGGATTGTAACAGAAAATAGGGTATACTAAGTTTGTTATGAGGAGGTGTCATTTCTCCAAATCTGAGTTCATGGAGGAATATAAATTGGTATCCGTACATTACACTGTATCTACCTTCACAAGAAATAGACTTGATGATGTGGCAACTCGCCTCATTCCAGGGATATCGAATGCTTTCCCTTCTAACCCCATTTTTGTCTTCAATTGGTTCTTCTCCTTCCAAGAAAAAACTTTTATTTGCAAGAGTGTTGTTAGTCTTATCCTCTTTTCTCCATTGCAACCCTAAGGGGAGTGTAGTTATTCTGTTAATAATCTTAGGGGTAATTGCCACTGACAAACCCTTCACTACAGTAGTGGCACTGGTTCTAGTGAGAGGTATGAGTGACATTGAAAACTCTCTAGCCACATCATCATCGTATCCCCTTAGTAGCTCAAAGAACCCCATCCATTGATTCGTCGTAAAGATTTCTATCATAGTAGGAAGCTGGTGAATTCTGGCTGTGTTGGTGGGCTCTCTTTTGTTGAAACCTCCTGTCATATTTTCTAGCAATCTTTGTTTGAGTGAGGTTTGTGTGGTTATAGGTTAAGAAATATGGTAGGTGATGAGGTTTCAGACTTTATCCTTCACTTACCTTCACAAAATTCTCTCTACCTTTATGCATATAGAAAATATTCAGAAGAAAGGAGGATTTCTTTGCTTTTAGGTGAAAAACGCAGAAGGTATGGCACCTACATCCCATTCCTACTCTCTAGTGATGAGAACAATTCAATTGATGCCCCTCGGTGTCCTCTTGCAACTCTGTGCGATAATTTTCTCTGTATCCTGTAGCCTTCCTGTAGATGTTGACTTTTTCATGTAGGTTTCCACTACAGGGATGCCGAGAGTAACTTTCTTTCAATGACTCCTCTAAGTTGCCTCTTCCTTCATCTTTTTGAAATACTAATAATTTTCATGGGATTTAGTGATTATTTCTATTTTTGGATTATTTCGTTGGGTGATGTGTTAGCTGGCTGAGTACAAATACCTACTTTTGGACCATTGGTCCCATGACCAGTTTATCACATCACCTTTCCTCATAATCATCTACCACTTTCATTCTTTGTAACTTAACCACCTTTTGATTCATTCCCCTTGTTTTATGTGACCTTGCAATGTCTAGAGTTGACTAACCCTTTTTCTTCTCGTTATCTGATTGAGGGTGGCCAAGTTAACTCACCACCTTCACTTATAAAATCAAATTCCTACTTCATTCCTATAGTTTAATCATATTTGTACCTATGAGGGAGTATTGGTGAGATGACATACATGTTGATCCTTTACTTTGCTGATCCACGCTAGAGAATGGTGCTAATTCATTTTTCTTTAACCTTGCTACATATTCTTTATTATGTTTTTTTCTTCTTATTTTGTTGATGAGTTGTTCCCTTGATGATGTACAGGGGCTAGACTTTGTTGCTGCTGAGCTCTAGAGGAGCTTCCTCATCATTGTGACCCTTGTGTTGAAGGTTGATTGGAGTTGTTGTGGTCTTTTTTATGGAATAGACTACTACAGGAATTCTTACGGGATGTCCTGTAGCTTCCTTTTTCTTAAAAAATTTGCATCTCTTCTCTCCTTCTAGGGTTGAATGCCCACTGGAGTGAGTGAAGGATGTGGTAATGAGTGGAAGATGAGGTATGTTGTTGTGGCATGTATCTTTTTGGTGTTTTTGTTTTCTTTTTGTTTTGTTTTGGTTTTTGTTTTTTGTTTTTTTTGTTTTTTTTTTTTTTTAGTTTTTTTTAGTTTTTTAGTTTTCTTTAGTATTTATTTTTTATTATTTTTATTTTTTGTTTTTTTGTTTTTGTTTTGTTTTGTTTTTGTTTTGTTTTTTGTTTTTGTTTTGTTTGATTGTGTGTTTGTTCGTTGTTGTTTTTTTTTTTGCTTACATGATTTCTTTGATGGATGCAGAGGTGACATGGTCATGGAAGGTGCTGGTTAGGGTATGGTGAGGTCAATGGCCTATTTTATAGCCCAAAACAGGCTTGTATCCCCATTATTTCACTCGATTTCCCTTACTAAACTTTTTCAAGTCCTCTTGTAAAACCTACAGGAAACTCTTGTAGTATTACAAGGAATCCTATAGAAAACACAAAGTTTCTCAGAATTGGCATCTAGAGTGGAGTATGGATGGAAGAAAATGGGGAGTATGGGGAAGATGAAATGAATGAAGTAAAACATGGCTTGTGGTACGACCTGCTATCCTCTCTAGCCTGTGAACATCATCCTCTTACAAACCTGCAAAAATAGAATTGCTATTCTTTTACCTATTTTTCTCTTGTTTTTTGATTTTTTTTGTTCGAAAAGACAACTAGGCTGCCTCGAAGGATATTTTCATCCTTGTTGACTTCCCTGGGCACATCAAAAGAGGTTTTCAGCTAGAGATATTTTATTTTTTCTCCTTTTTTTTAATACTCTTGGGCTGCCTCAAGAGGTTTTCAACCCAAAAGTTGGACTCAGGCACCTCGTGGAGGTTTTCACCTAGTTCCCTTTATTTTTATTTTTAATTTTTCTAAGAACTTGGTGAGGTAGAATATGAGACTTCTCCAATCACCATTACTACCTTGTTGAGGCTAGTGATGAATTCCTACTTTGATAAGCGCTTCTTGTAGACCTTTAACTTGTACCCATTGACAAGCAAAGGGATACATTTTGCATTGATGGTTCTTATCTGAAAAACGCCATTGTCATGGGACTTTTCTATCACATGGTCCCAACCATCTAGTCATTAACTTGCCTTTGAAATATTTGTACTGGGAGTCATACAACAAGGCCTAATCACCTTCTTGAAACAACTTTTCCTTGACATTTCTATCATTATAGATTTTCCTTTGTACTTGAGTCACTTATGTCTACAGGAAAGCCTACATCCTAAATTCATCTAACCCATTCAACTGGAGAAAACCTTCCTTTTGTGCCCTTGTGATATCTAGATCCAGTTGTGCTTCTATCCTTAAGGTGTTGTATTCAAATTCAATGGACAACAAGGATTTCTTCCCATAGGCGAGCTCATAAGGAGTGAAGCCAATGGTGGTATTCCAAGTGGTATTATAAGCCTAGGTGGCCTCAACTAATCTATCTACCCAATCCTTTTTGTTGCTACTAATCACCTTGGTCTGAATGCCTTCCAATGCTCGGTTGCTTACTTCCACTTGCGCATTAACCCGTGGGTGGTAAGGAGTGTATTTTCTGTTCTTGATCTTATTCTAGCTTAACAAATTTTCAATCATGTGAGATGTAAATTGACTGCCTTGATCACTGACCAACTCTCAAGGATATCCAAACTTATAAAATACATTTTCCCTAAATAGCTCATCCTCCTTTTCTTTTGTTGTTACCTTGATAGCTTTGGCTTCCACCCACTTTGTTAAGTAGTCGGTGCACACAATGATATACTTCTTCTATCTAGATGGAGGGTCAATGGGCCCGATGAAATCAATTCCCCACTTGTCAAATGGCTCGAGAGTCACTTGATCTTGTAGGGGAATTTCATCCCTTAGAGTGGGATTCCCCATCCTTTGGCACCGATCACACTGGCTAGTATACATTTTTACATCTTTGTGAAGAGTGGGCCAGTGTTCTCCAGCTTGTAGTACCTTGAATGTTGTTCTTTTGGCTACAAAGTGACCCCCACAAGGCCCATCATGACAAGACAGAAGGATGTCAAAGAATTCCTCCTCCCTAACACATCTTCTCATAATTTGATATGCACCTAGTTTGAAGAGATTGCCCCCAATCCAAGTGAATGGGGTTCTTTTTCTTATGATTCTGCTCTTTTCCTTGGAGGAGAAATTTTGGAGGAACTGTGCAGATACCAAATAGTTTTCTATGTCAGAAAATCATGGAGAGAGAAATAAGATGGTGAATAAATGTTCATCTCGTAGTTGATCATCAACCATTCCTTCCTCCCCTGCATGCAAAGTCAATCTGGATAAAAAATATACTACTACATTTTGGTTTCCAGGTTTATCAATAATAGTTAGATCAAATTGTTGCAATAAAAATAACCATCTAATAATCCGAGCATTTACATTAGGTTTTTTCATTAAGTATTTAATTTCAACATGGTCAGTATCTACAAATGTCTGGTAACTATTAATGTAATGTCTAAATTTATTCAATGAATGTACAACAGCTAGGAGCTCTTTTTTAGTTACTATGTAGTTTAACTCGGCTTTCTACAGATTCTTACTATTGAAGTAAATGGCATAAGGTAGATTGTCATCTATCTGGCCTAGAACTACTCCAATAGATTTGTGAGAGGCATCAGCATGAATATGAATAGAAAGAGCCCAATTTTGGCCTCGGAGAATAGGTGTCACAGTCAACTTGTCCTTTAGGGTGTCCAGGGCTTCTTGGCAACTTTTCGACCAAACAAATTCAGAGTCTTTGGCCAATAACCCAAATAAGGGAGAAGATAACTTGCTGAAATCTTTTATAAATCTCTTATACTATCCAACTAACCCTAAAAAACTTCTGACATCCCTTTGCTTCTATGAAGTTGGGACCCTTTTAATGATGCCTATCTTGTTTGGGTCTACTTGCAGTCCTTCCTGGGATATTTAGTGACCTAGAAGAGTCCCTGCAATCATAAAAAATTCACATTTTTTGCGACTAAGGGATAAGTTCATTTCAATGCATTTGTTTAACACCTTTCCCAGGTTAGAGAGAGCCTCCTAGAAATCACATCCATATGGTGTGAAGTTATCCATATAAATTTCTACTACATCATGGACTAGCACTGCAAAGATTCTCAGGAATGATCTCTAGAAAGTGGTAGGGGCATTGCATAGAACAAAAAGAAGGACCCTATAAGAGAAAGTTCCCCAAGGAGAGGTGAACGTGGTTTTACCTTGGTCCTCTGGGTTGATCTATATTTGATTGTACTCACTGAATCCATCCAGGAAAGAGAAGAACTTATTTCCTGCCAAACTATCTAACACTTGGTTAATGAAAGGTAGAGGAAAATGTTCATTCTTTGTCGATTTATTTGGCTGTTGGTAATCCACACAAATCCTCCACATTCCATTTTTCTTTGGAACTAACACTATACAAGACACCCACTCACTATCTGAGATAGGGTAAATGAATCCTACCTCCAACAACTTCTACATTTGTTCTTTGACTATATCCTTGAGAGCTGGATACATTCTCCTTTGGGGTAGGCAAACTCGCTTGCATCCTTCCTTGATGTAGATGTTGTGACTACACACTAAGGGGTGCACTCCATTCATTTCTTTATAATTCCAATCAAATGCACCCAAATTCTCTCTCAGCATGTTACATAACTCTTCTTCTTGGTGTACAGAGAGAGAGGGGTTGATTTTCAATTCCCTTTCAGTGCTGAATTCTCTTGTCTTCACATGAGTTGGATTTGAGTCATCTAATCATAGACCAATCTGATGGTTATCATTGGTTTCCTTCAGTACTTCCTCCATAGACATGGCATTGGGAGTTTTATTTTAGACGATGTGTTCAATAAAATCATCTTCATCAGGTTGTCCTCCTCCTATGGCATTTTCTAGGGTATAGGTTTGGGAGGAGTAGACTTCATCTTCTTCCTCCTATTTTAGCCATAAAGGTAAGTCATGTTCTAGAGATGGTTGAGAAGGAGGGTACATGACCAACTGCTTTGATAGTTGCCCATTTTTTATAGTCATATTTCCAGCCCTGCAGCTTATGTAGGCATTGGCTAACCAAGGCCTCTTGAGGATGAGAAGATAACTGTTGAATCTAGTCTTAGGTTAGAGAACTAAGAAGTCCGCAGGGCATTCCCAGGAATGAATGGAGACCATAACATCCTCAACAATCCCCTCAGGGGCTACTATGGATCGATATGCAAGCTACAAGACTGTCATGGTCTTCCTTAATGATCCCTTGAGATTTAGCTTGAGCACAGTGTCCTTAGTCATTACATTGATGGCAGCCCCAAGATCAATCAAGGTATGGTGGACAATGGTGCCATCGATGTGTACAACTACTACAGGGCTCCCACGGTCTAAATACTTCAGGAAAATTACTCGCCCCAGCATTAAGTCGGACAGTTTTCCAATGACCTTAATGGTAGGGGTGTCTATTTGTCACCTCCCTGGATGTTTTAAACACTTCTCTTTGATCAACTTGTTGTAAATGGGGACATGTTTGATAGCTTGGAGAAGTAGAATTTTAATGTAGATTTTTCAACCCACCTAGAATTTCAGTTTCTTCTAGGATGTGCTGGACTGGATGGGTTAACCTTTTAGGACAGGGGGGTGGATTCATTCTAGGCACACTTTCCTCTCTTTCCTCCTCAATTTTCCTAGTTACAGATGAAGGTTGGTTATCCGGGAGCACTCTCCTAGATCTAATGTTAGTTTCATGAATTTCCATAACATAGGCAGGATAGGATGCTTCCCCACTGTAAATCTGTTGTGCCTATCTATTGTTCAGGTTCAGGTTTGGTTAGGTAGGCATCTAAGGCTATTTAGGTGGAGCAAGGTGTAGAATCTGTGGTTGAGATGGAGGTGAAGGCAATAAAGGTAAAGCTTGGTTGTACGGGGGCCTCCACCCTGGGGGTGGTGCATTCCACTGAGGTTGTGGAGGAGTATATGGCTGAAATGGTTGGTTGGCTAATTTGGAATGGTATTAAGGTGCAAAAGACCATGGAGAAGGTGTAGACTAGGAAGGATGAGTTGGGGGGCACCCAAGGGGAATGGATGTGTTTTGACTAGGGTTGTAATATGAATAGGATGACCCTTACATGTCCTGTTGGTATGGTTGAGGTCCATGAGGGCTTGTTTGGTTAATGTAGCATAGTTTTTCAATCACCCCTTTGGTTCCCTAATACATAACTTTTAATCAAGGCAGAGAAGGGCACTTGTTTATGGAGTGGTTTTTCTCACAGACCAAGTAGATTTATTTAAGGTTCAATGGACATTTGTTCCTAGGGTGCCTCCTTTGCATCTAGGGTAGATGATGGCTAATGCTCTCTCTGATTCCTCATACTTCCGTTTGATTTGCATAGTGTCTATTTGCAAAGCAAGGGTTTGTAGCATTTCAGTCTTAAAGTCTTCCAACATGTTTCCAATATCACTTTTTATGGATGTGTTGGAAGAGGATGAATTAGCCACTATTTGACTAGATCTACCCTTCTTTCTAGATTCCCTAGAATGATTCTTGAAAACTATCTTGATATCATCATAGGGTAACTGGTATATGTCCCCTCTTGAAAACACATTTAGGGTTTCTTGAAGGTCTTCCCTAATCCCTCTAAGAAGGGATAACTTAAGTGACTCAGGATCAAGTGTGCACATGGCCCTTTTATAGTTGAGCTAGAATATTTCCTCATAATCCTCTAAGGACTCATCATGTCCCAAGGTCATTCTAAATATTTCCTCTTTAGTATCTTTAGACCTACAGTAGTCCCTATACTTGTTGTTAAAATATTTTTGCATCTAAGCCCAAGTGGTGATACTATCCCCAGGTAAACCCATGAACTAGCGTAGGGTTGCATCCTTGAGAGTGGATGGGAATAATTTCAACTCTTAACCATCAAAGGTGTAATCATAAGTTCTGCATATGACAACAAATTCAAACAAAAAAGTATCTGGATCTTCTAAGGTTAGGAGATGGAAGTGAGGAAGAGAAGAGGGGCTTATGTTTTTCACCTTGGAATCCCTAATAGTTTCTCTAATGGTAAAATCATCCTCAATTCTTTCTCAGTCTCCTCTTTCATTTCTATTTTCAGCCATTGTGTCAGTTGGAATGGTTTCTTCTTCTTCCTCTATAGGCTCTTCAAAAATCTCTGGTTGTTCCCCTGAGGGGTCCTCTAATTCACAGCCACCAAAGAAGAGGGAAGGCTGGTTGTTTGAAATGGTGGGGGTATTTTGTAGAAATTTTCCTAATTTATCCCTATTCCAACGAGGCATGAAAGGAGTGTTTTTTATTTTTAAGTTTTAAACTACTTGAAGAATTGAAAGAAAACAAAACTGAATTGCAACTATTTTCTGAATGGAACTAATTATAGAATGAGAGATAAGAAAAGGAAGGAAGAAAGAAAAAATCACATCTACCGATACATCCCCCAACAATGGCGCCAAAATTGATAGGCACTAGTATTCTAGCAAGAATGTTGAAACTCCTGGGGCTACCAACTTTACTTCATCAACCCAGGGTTCATACAAACTTGGAGGTGATAGTGTTGTATACACAAATAGATGTAATTGGTCTACTCTTTGTCACTGCTTAACTGGGGCAATAAACCACTAGGGTTTCTCAAACCATCCTTCTATTGACTAGAATAAGTATGATTACAAATTTCGAGAAGGGAAATTTACCCTAATTGGAAGAAAATAAATGTTGTCTATTGCATGAAGGAAAGAATGAAAGAAATGCCTACAAAACAACATGAAATCCTCTATCTACTTGCTAACATACTTTTCTTGCAAAAGAAACCTATTTTAACAAATGTGAAATTTTAACAAGTCTAAGCATGAAATCTTATCTAAAGAGTGCTAATCTGCTATGTGCAAGAATAAATATAAAATAACTTTTGTATTTTTATATTTTTGCTTGAAAAACGTAAATGCTAATCTTGCTTGATTCTTTGGCAAGGGAGACAGGTGTGAAGGAAAAGGAGTATAATGGTTCATATGACTTGGAGAGAAAGTAGGGACATAATCCAGGATCTTAATTATGATTTTTCTCAATTCAAGCTCAAAATAGGCGACTACAAGTTTTCCTATAGGATGTCTAGAGGAAGTACTAGTTCACCTACATGATCCCCTGTTTTACTATAGGAACAGGCCGAAAGCTTTGGAAGTGGTCTAGAAGGTGGGGTGGAGCTTGGAAAAGGTGAATAAGGAGGGAATAAGGCATGGGAGTGATAGGCACTTACTTACAACTCAAGACAAATCTTTTATATGGTTGTATTTGCTCAACGGAGATGGAAAGTGGTCCTCATAAGACAACAATTCGAATTGAGACCTTAGTGAGTTTAGACAGTCATGGGTGGCTATGACTTGGATGAGGCTGATGAGATGAGGTCTCCCTACAATTTAGAAACTAATGCAATCAACAAACATCATTATTGTCATTCATATATAAACTCATCAAAAACGAAAAGGTGTATTCGAGTAAAAGAAAACAAAGTTATCACCATTTGCTTCCTAAGCTCATGCATGGAAATTCTTCAAACCAATCTGAAAGTGAGATGAAATCAGTAAAAAACTTAAGAGATCAGAAAATACCAATTGAAACTTATCTATGAAACTGCAAGATAATGACCTAATTAGCAAGAAAACCTTAAATTACACAAAAAGCAAGAATTTTGTCTTGTTGGGGTGCATGAGAAGTATTCCTAAAACCATAATCCCTGAAAAGGAGAAATGAGGTGAAAACCACTTTCAGTCAACCTTTTTGGAATATATTCTTATCATTACAATGCTACTGTTAGAATTATCCACAAACAGAAGCAAAATAATCAAATCTACCAATGCTTTGCAAATTAACAACACCAAAATTAGTTTAACTCTAACTATGAAGCTAACCTAAGCATACTTGTACAACAAGAGGAACGTCTATTGCTAGGGTTGGGCCCTAACCAAAGAGCTTTAGCCCTCTGAGTCAACTCAGTGTTGGATCAAGGGAATGCTACTTATTTTTATTAAAGAAATCAGAAATACATAAGAGTGCTTGGTTATAATGCTTCAACTCGAAAACTACTTAGCTATCTTGAACAAAAAATCTAAATCCTAATGAGGCCATAGGCCTATTAATTTATATAATTGAAGATATCCACAAATTCCTTAAATTTAGGAGCATTGGCTCCAAACTTGAGATCAACTCATTCAATTGTCACTGGCTTAGCTGCCAATGAACTTCATGAATCGCCTGCTTGCAACTATGAGATGATGAGATTTGATTAAGGAATCTTTGAGTGAGTGAGGAGTTAAGGACGGATATCTTGTCTCCTAGAATCCCTCTTTCTTGTATCCATTTGTGTTCCTGCACTTTAATTAGCCAAAAGTTGCTCCAAAACCTACAATCAATGCACTCTAGACCACTAGACATGACATCTCATATTTACTCTCCTCATTATGCAAAACATAATTAAAACATGTAAAGAATGATGAGAAAAGTTGGCTTTCATAAGTTGGAGGTGCATTAAGGTCCATATAGTTTACCCATTGATGAGCATCATCACTCGTACACTCTCTTGGTTGTCATCTCTACTACATTACCTTCACTGGTGATTTTTCAAGGAAGACATGGATATATTACTTCAAGCATAAGGATGAGGCCTTTGATTTGTTCAAATATTTCAATTCTTTGGCTGGAAATCAAACAGTGAAGAAAATTAAGATCTTCGGGTCTAACAATGGTGGAAAGTACACTTCCAATGACATATATTTCTACAAGAAGGAAGGCATTAGGAAAGCGATTATTGTGCCCTATAATCTAGAAGAAAATGGAGTATTTGAAAGAAAGAATAAGTCTATTATGAAGCTTCATGTTCCATGCTTCATGTTCCATGCTCCATGATCACTATCTACCAAAGTTTCATTGGGGAGAAGCTACTAATGTAGGAATATATGTTCAAAATAGGGTGCTTGATCAAGCATTAGACAAAAAACTCCCAAAGAAGTATGCATAGGTGTCAAGCCCAATGTTGGTCATCTTTGTATATTTGGCTGCCTCATATATTTCCTTGTGACGAAGGACAAAAGGAACAAGTTAGAAGCCACAAAAGGAAAATGTACAATTGATGGATATTGTAAATATTCTATAGAATTTAGATTATATATTCCTAGTCAAAGTTATTTTGAAATTAGTATGGATGTAATGTTTGATGAAGATGCTACCCTTAGGAAAGCAAGGGACCTTTCTGCATCTCCTCCTTCCAAGAAGAAAAAAGATGATATGGATATTTAAGAAGGTCCTTTCGTGCCTACATATAAGAGAGACATTTTTTATGATACCATGGAGCCTATGGAACCCTTGGATCCTCCTCCATGTGATCCCTTTTCCAAGAAGAGGCCACTTTTCTTTGTGACACATTACATAATGCGAAAAGACACATTCCTCAAGGAAGGTCTTTTAGATAAAGCAAGAATCCATGTAGGTACAAGATATATGTTGTAGCTATGAGAAATGTGGTTCAATTTGATCCTCACACCTTTGAAGAATCCATGAAAGAAGAAGTTTAGAAGGATGTTATGGAAGAAGAATAAAAATAAATTATGAAGAATGACGTATGGGATGCAGTGCCAAGAAAGAAGGGAAAATTTGTAAACACTTCAAAATGGCTATTCAAGATCAAACATGGAGTTGATGGAGGTATTGAGAAATATAAGGCAAGGATTATGGCCCAAGGATTCTCCCAAAAAGAGGGAGAATATTATGGTGATATATTTTCTCTTGTGGCTTGAAACTAGACTCTCTCTTATAAGTGCTTCAACAGACAACGAATGGTAGTTCAGTGAATGAATATATGACCACAAGAGAAAATATATCACCATAATATTACATACCCATAAAATTATTGTCTTAGAATCACCAAAAAAATTTAAACACTCTACCGATAGGTAAATTTCTTTTTAATTCTAAACATAAGTGTTTCATATTTAGTAGTGTTATTAGTATAGCCAAATTATAATCAGAATGAGATAAGATTTTTTTGTTTATGAGGATGAATCAAAATACTTTTGGTGTTATATTCATTTCTTGTCTTAGAACCATTAAATACAATGTCTAAAGGTTAGTATCTACTCCTCATTTAGTGGAACTATTGTTATTTACATCTAGTGTACGAAGATCATAATCACTAGTCTATGAGCATTGAAGGAGTTCAAATGGTGCATTATATGATACGAGCGATGGGTCGACTATATAACAATAAAATAGTTTCTGAAGGTGATATGCATGAAATTGATGGGTTCATTTGATCCTTCCAGTTGTGTCACCATGTATTTCATATGAGGTTCACTATCTACCTCTAATTATTCTTTCCTTTATACGGTAGCTAGAGTTGAGACTAATCTGAGACGAGGTATCCTTGGAGTTCCTTTGACCAATCCCTACATAGTAGCAAACCATATACTTTAGGTATGTAACCGACTACAATTTTTATAACCTAATGACCTTTGTCATTGGAGTATTGTGTGATAAATACATATTTCAATTCACCTATGACCTTTCCCTCTAACCTATCGAGTCGATGAATTTTATTGTTAATCATTATTGGAACACCATTGATTTTATTTCACACAGAGTAAGGCGTGACATTAGAAGAATCTCCAAATCCATTGAAGAAATTGTGCACATTATGATTAAAATTTTCAAAGTTCAGGAGGAAAGGTAGGGTTTAAGACATTGAATGAGCTTTGATACTAGAAGCATCGAGAATATATGATAACATTTAAACTATTCTGCATTTCATTAGTGGTTTTCCTTGAGGCTTCATAATTGATCGTAAATTTCATTCTGGTATGAGAGGGTTCATAGGTTTTCATGAGTACTTCTATTCATTTAGCAAGGTTACATAGGTCATAAAGGGAGACATTCACCTTTGTTTTCTTAGAATCCTCAATAATACTATACTCTAGTGTGCTATAGTATGCAAACGTTGGGGGTTTAGTGTTCTCTACAAAAGTTTAGGATTTTGTTTTCTGTTCAGAGGTAGAGGGTGTTAGATTATTTGTCACCCTTATGGTTTTAGAAGAACCTATATTTATCTCACATTAGTTGAGGGATGATATTCCCTCCCATACCAATAAAAATATTCACTTTCAAGCCTCATTGTTGCATGCATTTCTATGGCAAGGGTTAGAAAAACGCTTTATTCTTCAAGTTGCAAGTAGTCTAACAATAAATTATGAGGATTTATAACTAAACACTAGGATTGAAAAAAATCCATATACTAAACATAAAACACCATAACAAAACCAAAAATTAAAAATAGAAAATATAAACCAATATAATGTGTGAAATACTCCAATACACTCAAGAGAATACTTTATTAATGTTCCACCTCATGAGAAGTTTCGAATGAATGTTGTTCTAAGTACCTCCTCCATGGGAGGCTTTGTAGGAAATAATAATTGTAGCATATTGTTTCTTCTCTCTAAAGGTAAAAGTAATCCAAAAAATAAAAGGAGAAAAATAGAGAACTTATAGTGGATAAGACTCAATAGGTTTAGGAGAATAAGCTTGGTAATGAAAATTGATCATGAGAAATGAGGAGAAAACCACTTCATCTCTAATAAAATACTAGCTAGATTTGATTAGGTCAAATATAATAGAATATTCATTGGACCAAATCAAGATTTAACTAATTTAGTATTATATTATTATTCGTCAGAGGAAAAGGTAAAACTAATGGTTAATGACCTTTATTTAGGTAACTAACTCAAAAATAATGATGTATTGATTAATTAGTGAAATAGATATATAAATAAATGATTTATTATATTATTTCCATTTGACTATGTAAAATGAGGAGGAAATATTTGATAAGTAATGTTTTAATAAATTATTTCATGAGAATTTTTAAATTATTTCTATGGAAACGAATAATGTAAGTGAAAATATATTAAATTATTTTCACTTAAGTGGGTACAATTATGAGAATAAAATAATATTAATGCATTTATGGGTTATTCTTGTGAAAATGGGTTAAGTAATGGAAATAATTTGGTAAAATTGGTTCCTTAAGTTATTTTCTTAGGTGAAAGTGGGTTTTAATGTATAAAATCCATGCTAACATGGTGTATTTCAATCTACCTAATGATTTTGCCTAGGTGATCACTTTCTTCATGATAACACTATTGAATTTTTGTCACTAAGGTCAATCATCATAATTATTATTTTGTATTTGATGCATTTGTAAAGAAGTTTATTCATGCTCTTTTCAAAAGAAGAAATTTATAAATTTAAATTTGAAAAATTGTGAAGTCAACCTCCTCCTAGTCAAGTCATCCCTGTCAAGTTCTCAAGTCGGCCTAGTCATAATGACATCAATTTGAACAGGAAGAATAATTATATAATAACACTATTCCTCCCACTCTTAGCACCAATTTGGATCTCTCTCTATTCAAAGAAGTTCACATAATATGAGGCAAGAAGGGAAGTCAAATATGAGGTTTCAAGGGAAGAATCGAAGGATCAAATTTTTGCATTAGTACTCTTGTTGAAGGTTCGAAGTTCTGAGGAAAAAAATATTTTTGGAAAGGACTAATTTCTTGAGGTAGAAAGTCTTTGTAATGAAGGGTGAATCATTATGGAAACCCTTTGTTGAATAGTGAATCTCTCCTCAGTGATGGACAAATCTATGTGAACGGCAGAAGGAAGATCTAATCAGAATTACGTGGTCAAATGACTTGACTAGGAGGATGGAACAGGCTTGACCTAGTGTTTGACTAAGATGTATCTCTATTGAACTAAATAATTTCTTTATTGAAAAGGACTCTTATGTTAATTTTTTTTTTTATCTCTTCATGATCCTAATGTTATAAATGTTATATTGTTCAAGTCTTCTATGTCTTTACTTAATGATAAAATCATGGATAACATGTGTAAAATAATCGAATCGTTAGAATTAATTACTACTATATAAGACCCATATAAAATCAAAAAACACTCCTCTCTCCCTCTACTTAGCAACTGAGCCTTGCATCACTATCATCTAGTTACAATGGAGTCATGAAAATCTTTGCATAGCATGTTGACTTCAACAAAGGGGAATTGAAGTATCAAATCTTCTAGAATTAGGTTTTCCAAGATGGTCAACTTGAACTACAATAAAATGACCTATAGATGTATCAATAATTGAAGTATTTATGATAATTTATATTGGCCCTAGGTGTTTAGATTCATCCTCCTAGATTTATGATAAGCCTATTTAATGAGACCCTTACAGGGGGGGAAGAGATGGAAAAGACACTAATAGTATTACCTTTATGTTGGTGGAATTATCAAGAACACTTCACTGTATTCTTATGATAAGCCCTATCATAAAATCCAAGCCATGGACGATTAGGAGTTAAGGAAACTGTTGTGAGGGTAAATCCCCTCTACAAACAAAGGTGATCCACTAGCCCAATGAGTGGGTCCAGTAACAAACTAAACAAAGTAACATACACTTTCCTAGCTTATGTTTACCAAATGCAGAGAGAGAGTAGCCTACCTCACTTTGATGCTAATCACTTAATCCTTTGGATATGACTTTGATTACGTCACTTCTAGGTTTGCTTCTTACTTGTTCTTCACATCCAAGTACCTATAAGAAATATCAAAGAGAAATGCAAGATACAAGAGCATATATAACATACATCAAACATAGACTACTTAATAGATCAAGGAGTATTAAGCTAAAATCATAAACATTTATATAATTATGGAAAGTGAACATCAGATGTATATATTAATAAGCTAAAAATGGAAGCATACAACCTATGCCTTAATGTTGCAGACCTACTTTTGGTGGATGTTAAACTCCAATAAAATACTCTTCAAGCACTCCTTCTCCAAGTTAGAATGGGTAGCATTTAGGCACAATCTCAATATAGGAATACAGGTAATCAATGACAAACCATTTAGGGATGGAAGGGAGTTGATTTATAGAAAGGGAGAGGGAGTTATCCACAAAAGAGGGAGGAAGGTCCACATCTCAAGGGGAAAACCCATGATGATAAGATAAAGAGGTCCAAATGGGAGAGATCGACCATATTAACAACAATCAATATCTAGCTCGATGTCCTCTAAGTTTCTAGTGCACGAAACTTTGGGTTTTCATGTGAAAACCTCCACTAGCAGCACTAGGGTAGAACAGTGCAACCTACCATAAACATGGGTAGGCAGAGGAGAAAAATGTGCTAGCCCTAAAAATTAGGGTTTTACCTAACCTTCTTGAGAATTGACTCAGGGAAGTTTTCCTTTGGTTATTCAGGGAGGTTTATCTTTGTATATGATGATAGATATGTTGCACATTTGTCAATGTTTTATCACTTTGGGATATGGAACAGGAAGTGAACAAGAGGTGTGACAAATAATGTGTAATATATACCATCGAAAGAATCAAGGCAGAACAGGGAGTGATGGTCAAGATGCTTGACAAGCCAAGGCAAGGACTTGAACAACACCACCAGGAGACATGAAAATCAAGCATATACATATACATATCTAACATCTCTGATAAACATGTTTAGTGACACATGAATAGGCATGTGATGATACATGAATCCACAATATGGATGAAACCATCTAAATAAAGGGATCATGTGTATGGATCCATGGTATGGTCATATCCATACGAATAAATAGGATCATATATATGGACCCACAGTATGGTCACAACCATCCATACAGCGGAAAACATGTGTACAATCATGAATAACTCATAACTCCATGCAACTTGGATTTTATCAGATAGAATACAGGGTCTTGCGCTCCGTCTCGACCCAATCAATGTACAAATTCTAACATGTGAATACATGTGTCGAAGTCAAACATGATATAAAACCACCTGATTACTGGTCAGTGATGTAAACCGTTAACAGGGACAAGAGAAGCCACCAATAACGACAATGGCTCTCAAGGTACAATCAACACAATCCACGAATGTGAATAATGAATTTGAAGTCAAACACCCATGGAATCATCTAATCAAAGGTCAATTATGTAAATCTATTATCAAACACGAAGAACTTTCCATTGAGGCATGCAAGCTCTAAGGTATTGGAAGGGGGCCTTGTTGATGCCTCGAAAATCGTTGCATCAACATTAGGGAAAACCACCTAGTCTGAACCTTAAAGTAGCTCCTTTTCTGTATGGTGTAGTGGCTCCGACTCGATATAATGGGACCAGTTTCCCAATGATATATAAGTGGGATTGATGAGTGATCAATTTCTAGTATCTAATGGGAATGATGAATAATCTATTCTAAAATGCAACAATATAAAAGTAACTAATCTATCCCGGGAAGTCTTTCTTCTAGTGCAATTTTTTATGGTTCTTATTGACAAGTAGGCATATAGATGACTCTACTCATAAATAAAAATATTCATTCATATGATAATTACTTTGTTCAAGTAGTTGAAAAAAGTAATAATTAAAACGTTATCACACTAATCTTTATATATTACTAACACACATATATATGAGAGATAACAACTCTTAAACATTCAATAGTGATAAGTCAAAGAGTTGTTGTAAGAATGTATATATATATCAATAATAGAAAAATAAGTAAATGTTGATTCACATAAAAGCATGAAGCAATTACACAGATAGTAGTACCGTATGCATTTGAGTCTCCTCCGATATGAACTGCATTCAGATCCCGCCTTTTAACTTGGAAATACTTTCACAAGAAGCAATAGTGCATGTCACATAAAAGAATTATTTATCAAAACCCAGAATTTAGGTCCAGTTTTTATAAAAATAAATATATCGGAAGCACAGTAGTGCGACTTCCAATCCATGTTTTAATACAAAAATTTGAGGACACTTTCTAAAAACATGAAAGGGTCTATAAATACTACTTAAAATAACAAAATATGAAAGAAATATGCTATGCACTGGTATAACGAAATCACAAAAATGTAAAAATTTTCTTGAAATAGGCATGCTACAGCTGGTCAAAAATGGTTCACTGTATTGGTTGATCATCTTATGATTGGAGCTGACAAATGGCGAGCATTGGCTAAAGTTCTGTTGGATGACTCATGCGCGAGTTTAACTGAGCGGTGTATGTGGCATCATTAAGTTCAGGAATCATGCGTCAATGAGGCATTTCATTGCTATTCGCTGACCATATGGTTTGACAAGGAAAAACCAAAAGGTTTCCCATGTTAAAATTTGAATACCTGTGATCAATCTTTCCCTCTGCTCTAGCTCCTGTTTCCACATCTGTTCTAATGCTTTCACTGGTGGAAGTTTTCCTAGAGAACACTCTATTATTAAATTTGATAAATAAATACTATTATTAATTAATTCAACCATGTTGCCTATTGCCGATTTGCATCTTGATGTTGCTCTTTCAGCCTTCATTAGCTGAGATTTCCATTCAGTAAATAGAATTTCTTTATGCGATTCCAGAATTTGTTGTAGATTAACAACCTTACCCTCTTTACATTCTTGCTAGGAGAGAAAATTTGTTAATATTTCATCTTCTTTTTCCAATACCAGTCTCACATCTACTAATTTGTCAACCATGGATGATGAAATTTCACACAGAGGAAGAACCAGTGAGATATTATGACATAATAGGCTCAACTGACTAGACAATGCCCTGGTAATTTGTAGAGCCTCCAATTTGAATTCTCCCACTTTGGGATATGCCTTGAATCTTTCTATCTGAACTGTTAGTTGAATTATTTATTCTTCCTTCGATATACTCAGTTGTTCATTTAATAATTGCAACTCACTCAATGCTTGGGATAACTCCTATTGCTTATGAATTTCTTGCTCACCAATCCTTTTTATAGGCGTATTTGGGCACTGTAACCCTGATCATATATGTCCATAAACCAAGGGCTTCTGAGTCCCTAAAAGTGTTGTTTCATACCTTAAAGGAACAAGGTAAACTGATTACGTCATCTCCCAGAAGTTCTCCATAGAAAACTGCTCAGAATTGGTAAAAATTGGACCATACAGACTGCTCAGTGTAGAGGGTGTGATGCATCTCACCTGCCACATGCAAAGAGTGTGATGCATATTGAAAAGCCCTTCTATAGGGTGTGATGGGAGAGAGTAGACAAATGGAAGAGACAATTTGCAAGGTGGATGACCATGGAATCTTCCAGAAACTTCTCCTGTGACACTTGCATCTCTAAATTCACCCAGGGATGAGTAAGAGATCATCAATCTCCAAGTGGAATCAAGAACTATCAGAGAGAAGACACTAATCAAAATCTCAGAAGTTGACTCACCCCCCTGTAATCATCTATGTATGGATCCCTCGTCCCAGAGATCTAAAGGCTGGAATCTTGTATCTTGTAAGGAAGTGTTGTTGGTTTCCTGGTGGAAAATCATAGTGTTGGGTGATCTAATATTTTCATGAGGTGAAGAAGGGCTTTCATGCTGGGAGGATGACACTGGGTCAGATCAATGGGTTGTGATGCTCTCTTCTAATCTTTATATCAATAAAGCTATTCAAGTTATCCTCCACATTATTGTATGTCTGATAATATATGCACTTGTGTGGTCAATATATATCTGGTCCTATATTGTTTATGATTGTAGATCTCTGCACTTTGAAGGTATTATGTTGCTTTGACTTTATAGGTACTCTTTGAAGCAGAGTAATCAAGAGAGGAGTGGCAAAGATCCATCAAAGGGGAGAAGGAACAGGTAAGGAACCAAGTGAAAGATTAAGGTTGGTATTATTTGCTCTTCTCCTATCTACTTCTTGTAAAGGAAAACGAAAGTAACTTTAATCTATTTGTTTTTAAGATAGCTACCCATCTTAGTGGGACTAGCAGCTCTGCATAGACACTAGATTTCCCGATAACAAAATGGTGACTCCACTGGGGAGTGAATAGCTTGTTTTCTTGTCTATATTTGTTTGCTTTATAAATTTACAGATGGAGCCTGAAGTCAAGCCAGCTAGCCTTCGAACTGCATTTGCTATACAAGTGCAAAGTAGATCAATGTTTCTTCAGTCTATCTCCTGGTTTTGTTTATAAACTGAACAATTGATTTTCAAAAATCCTAATTGCCTGGTGGTGGCTCAAGTAGCCTCTTTATATCAACCCCTATGATTTGTATTTACTGACTATCATTAGCTTGGCGTAAATCCCTGAGCTGAGTTGCAAACTATGACCAAGAACCTAGTTGAAGTCTTGTCCCTGGACCATCGCACCTTCTCCTCTTGGGAATCTGGATGCATTGCACCTCCCGTGTGTTGTATGTGAGATGCATCGCTCTTTCCCTATGTTACAAGTGTGATGATCAGATAAGACTTCTTCTGCTTCCAGATTTTTGTTTTTCGTTCACTCTCTTCAACTTTATTCAAGAGTTTTGTTGTCTGTGATCAGTATACCACTGTGGAAACTCCCTTCCTTTGCATGATTCAGCCTCCATAGTACAAAGAACTATAAATGTTTTTATGTATTTTTCGCCATTTACGGTTCTCCTTTACAAATAAGTAGCGTAATCAAACTGTCGTCTTTTGATTTGGAAGTGTCGCAAGTGTCGTTTTTAGTCAAAGAAAAGAATCCTACTATTCTTGATGGTCGATAACACTGTTACTCTTGTATTTGATTTGAATTAATAGCTTTTCAAGTTTCAAAAGCAGTTTTCAATTCAAAATCACAAAGTGTCATCATTATCTTCCTTTTATCTTTTGAAGAGAAAATTATTAGTACTGTCACTTGAAACGATTCAGATTTGTACTTAGCATTCTTTTTGTCATTCAAACATTAAGAAAGCAAAAATAGATACATGCATGTGCATTCACATTTAGACTGCTTGTTGATTTTGATTTAGGACAGTGCATCTAGTGTGTGCTCTCTGCTCTATGTTGAAATAATCTTGCTTCTCTTTCCTTAGTAGCTAGGATTTTCATTGCAAAAAAGAAGATTAAGCAATTGTTTATCATCTTAGATTGCATTCTAGGAATTGTATATCTACATCACATGGTGAACCTGAAAGGAAAACTTCTTAAGAAAGATCAACTATAAAATAAATTCAATGAACATAAAAACAATTTGGAACCTAATGCACAACATTTAGAAGTCTAGGCTAGAGACGTATTCTAGCATCATAAAGCCTGGTAACTATCGCTTTCATTGTAGGTTGGGTGATTCCTCCTCTTTGAGATGACAAGTGCCAGTAAAGACTTGTGATCCCACGTACCATCAAGTATATATTGGGATACCACAATAAGCTATATCCTTTATCCTTAGGAAGTTGTGTCTGCCGCCCTATCAATCGCAATGCACTGAACACAACATTCGGGAAAATTGACTTCCATACCATAAAAAGTATTCTGCATTTTTGCGATTGGTTTGGTAGTCCCTCTATCTAGATTTCTAGAGTAGTCTCTTTCCTTTCTTTTCAAACTCCTTAAAAGGAAAGGTCCATCTCATCACTTATCACTTCAAGTTCATTAAAAATCGAAGGAAAATAGAGTCATCTTTAGCTTTTTCTCGACTCTTAAAGATTGAGAAAGCAAGTTGTATCAAAGCATCTAAAATTTATTTTAATCGGAATAACATCATTATTCCCTCATTGGTCTTAGGTTGAGAAAAATGGAGTCCACCAGCCAAGTATTTCCCCTTGATGTTAATCCTACTCCTTTCTCCTCTTGGGGAGATGTTGGTGCACCTCATATGGCCACATTTTCCCTCCCAGGACTGACAATCGGCTTGCCAACATGGATATTCTAGACCTCTGTCATTCAAATCACCGCGATTCCTGAGCAATCAAGTCAACAACTAGATGATACTAGAGTTACCCCCCAACCTTCTTCTTCACTTGTTTCTCCCTCCCCTCCTTCCTTTTTGCTTGGTAAAGTTGGTAAAGCTAAAAACCAAGTAACTAAGAAGAAGAAGAAAGGGAAGGAGAAAAAGAAGAAGGAGCCAAAGGTAAAAAGGGGAACCCATGCATCATCTAGCGAAAATCCACACACTACACCGTCCAAACACAAATCTCCATGTGTCATTTGCAAAGAGGACCACTATCATCGAGATTGTCCTTGCATCCCTTGGATCTTAAGGGACTGGTCTCCTCGTTTGCACAATCCGATGTCATCAACCGCTCATGATCATGTTGAGAGTACACTTTCAACTAGTGAAAACAAAGTCTCTGGACAGAAAGGAAAATGAAAATTTCCTTGCAAATTGTGTGAAGGCAATCATGTCTTCCATCGTTGTCCCTTCCTGGATCAAGCTAAAAGACTATTGGATAATCGTCCTACTTCACCGCTACAGCTTCCTCCTGGGTACAAGAAACTCTTGCCGAGTTCGTCACTAGTTGAAAACCCGACTGACACAACTTTTTGGTTGGTCGAAGCATCTACCATTGAAGATAAACCCTCTAAATCCACACCAAACGAAAGTCAAAAGGTCGAGACGGCAGTCGACCCGGTCCTGTCTTCAGAAGGTCCATCTTCAGATGATACATTCACCGAAGAGAATGTGAATGACACCGTTCAGATTCTTTTCGTAAGCACAAACTCCAATGAACATGGGGGAAATTTATCCATTCCTTTACCGCAGAAAGGAAGTTCGTCAGGGTCATTTCCCACCGTTTATTCGGTCCCACGTTCAAGCAACTTAGTCGTTTCCTTCGATTAGAATCTACTAGGCAAACCTCGTTTACCATCTAATGTACCATTCTGAATCATTGTACAAGCTTACAAAATGGTCATGGTCGGTACCATCATAGATGAAGGGGCTTCTGTGAGTATCCTTTCCTCAACTGCTTGGAAAGCACTTGGTTCACCATCACTTCTGCCTGAGATGTGAAATCTAACAGGCTTCGACAAAGGAACCAGTCGACCATTAGGGATCCTTCCAAGTTTGCTTATAACTTTGAGAGGGAAAATCGTGTATCTGAATGTAATGGTAGTCCAAGGACCTTTAGATTATAATCTACTCCTTAGGTGTGACTATATTTATAACATGGGACCCATTGTCTCCTCACTCTTTCAAGTAATGTGTTTTCCGCATGAAGGTCGAGTGGTCCAGCTTGTAGACCAGCTTTCATTCCTTCGATCACACATAGATAATAGTCAAATGCCATCCTTAACTGGTCATTTCATGCAAGGAATGTCTCATCAATCTCCAATGCGTCCACCTAAAGAGCGCGAGTAATTCGGTGGCCATGACTGAAACCCACGGGTCATGCACCCTAGTCTGCTTCGGCAAGGAAACTTTGGGTATAGGGTAGGTTTCCGAGAAGGATATATGATTAGTATGACACCTGTCCATTTAGGAAAATTGGATTAGACTGAATAAGACTCCCTCGTCAAGGTTAGGTTGCTGGAGCTAGAATCACCTTTGTCCAAATGGACTAAGTCGGGAAGTGTTCCTGTCTGCTACTCAGATGGAAACTATCTTGCAAATGCGAGAACTTCCATATATTAGCCAGGAAACTCTATTTCACTATATCTGGGGGCATGCAAACCTTTTTCCACACAAGTGAAAAGTGACCACATAACGCTAACCCCATAGTTTCACTGAATTCAACTGCTTAAGTTAGATGAGTGGTCAAATTGACCATTCACCTTTGCAGGGGCCACATGGCGCTGGCAAAGTAAAGGAAGAGTTTTCATACCTAACCTTAGTAGTTAATTAACGCCTAAGACAGTAGTTGGTTGTTCCTAGCTTACACGCGAAAGGCATCGGAGCAAAGTTTCGAATGGTGAAAGATCCTTAAAAATTGAACCTATCAATGAGACATCCTTATTATGCGATTGGCACGAGCAATTTTTATGTGAAGTTCAAGCTCGTTAAAAATTAAACCTAAGCAATGAGAAAATGTTCCCCCAGAGTTTAATCTCATTAAAAAATGAACCAACCTCTGGTAAATAACCATTGTGAATGCATTATCATAAGCTTTTTGAGCCCTGGTCGTGTTCTTACCATCGCTTCCACTCTGTTTTAGCTGATCATATGCCTCCATTTGATTGTTTACCCTTTTTAGGAACAACTATGACGAGTGATTCTTTAGCCATCCTTGTGACACTACCATGATTGGAAAATTCCAAACCTTACCTGGAATCAGTAGCTACCTAAAAATATCACTCATTCCTCAAAAACGAGTCTCCTTTAAGCTCTTTTCATCTGACTCGTAAAATATGAAAAGATTGTCGAGCAATTGGCCTCTCCAACTTGTTAAAACTACCGGAAGTGCTATCCTTCCTCTAGATTTTAATCTTTTTGGACCTAAGGGATTATTACACAAAAATATCAAGCATTTGCTTTGTTCAGCTCGTTAAAACTATCGAAAATTCATCTCTTTCATATTATTTTATACTTTTTCGTACTTAAGGGATTATATGACGAAAAAGGATCACTGGATCACTGTCACTAGGCTCGTTAAAACATAGCGACAGGTTTGCCTGAAGGGAAAATTATAGAACAAGCATATGTTATCCTCCTCAAGCTTGATAAAAATAAAGAGGTACTGGTCAACAATGACTGGGGAAAATTGGGAAGAAAACATGAAGAAACTTAACTGGTAGTGACTTGCTCTTGAACATGACACTTTCACTCCATCACCATGATTGAGCCAGGTTAGGTTATTCCATTCACCGGTCATACTACCATTGGTCCATCATACCATCCATCTTTGGAGTTAACACTACCAATCCATTTCATTGTGGACGATATGTTCAAGAGAAGTCGATCAGAGAATTCACCAACCCAGCTTATGTCTCACCGCTGTAATACCTTCACGCTTCATTCTTTCATGACCGCCACCCTGAACCTTGTATCATCAGATCGTTTTCACCTCCACAAAATCATTTGTTTTGTTCCATGTCGTAGATATGGGATTCATTAAGGCCCTCCTACGACAGGTCACTTCTTGTCGCCGACAACTCATTATCCAAGAAGTCGACCTAGGAACAATCCTTTCAGTACTTTGAAGCTTGCATGCCTCACTGGCAAGTTTCTCACTTCCAGCAACAATTTTAAATCAATGGCCTTCAACCAAAAGATTTTGCGTGGTGTTTGATGCCAAGTCCCATTTTCACACCACGTGAATTTTACTGTAGTACCTTGAGGGTCTCATCATTATCAGTGATTCCTCTCACGCCTGTTAATAGCTTACATCAGCGGCTAGTAATCAAGCGATGTCTTTCCGTGTTCGACTCCAGAACATTTTTCACATGGATCGACTTGTACTTCAGGTGAAGATTGGATGAGCTTGAAGACCCTGGATCTAGTTTCATCTATCTGAGCTGCGATATATTTAGGAAAATAAAAACATCAAATGTACATCATTGCTACACAGATGATCATCTGAATCAAAGGATGATGGCTCTATCAGAATCATTAGTCTGCCACACAGACGGTTGTCTGTCCTATGTACATGAAAATGAATTTATAAATCTGAGCAAGGGAACACCCGCCTCAGCTAGATCATGAAAATGTTATGAAGATAATGTATTGTATTGTATCTTATTACAGGTTTCCTTCTAGTTTGAAAAACCTTAGATCCTCATGATAAAGCATTTCACCCAACATCAAAGATTTATGACCTCATACTTTAGGGGGCAACTGTTATAGACATATTTGGGCACTGCAACCCCGATCATATATGTCCATAAACCAAGGGCTTATGAGTCCCTAAAAGTTTTGTTTCATACCCTAAAGGAACAAGGTCAGCTGATTACATCATCTCCTAGAAGTTCTCCACAGAAAATTGCTCAGAACTGGTCAAAACTGGACCATATAGACTGTTCAGTGGAGAGGGTGCGATGCATCTCACCTGCCACATGCAAAAAGTGTGATCCATACTAAAAACCCCTTTTGTAGGGTACAATGGGTGAACAAATGGCAGAGACAGTTTGCAAGGTGGATGATCATGGAATCTTCCAGAAACTTCTCCTGTGACACTTGCCTCTCTGAATTCGCCCAGGGATAAGTAAGAGATCATCAATCTCCATGTAGAATCAAGAAATATCAGAGATAAGACACTAATCAAAATCCCAGAAGCTTACTCACCCCCCTGCAATCATCTATATATGGATCCCTCATCCCAGAGATCAAAAGGCTAGAATCTTGTATCTTGTAAGGAAGTGTTGTTGGTTTCTTGGTGGAACATCACAGTGTTGGGTGATCTAAGCTTTTCATGAGGTGAAGAAGGGCTTTCATGCTGGGAGGATGACGTTGGGTCAGACCAATGGGTTGTAATCCTCTCTTCTAATCTTTATATCAATAAATCTGTTCAAGTTTTCCTCCACATTCTTGTATGTTTGATAATATATGCACTTGTGTGGTCAATATATATCTGGTCCTATATTGTTTATGATTGTAGATCTCTGCACTTTGAAGGTATTATGCTGCTTTGACTTTATAAGTACTCTTTGAAGCAGAGTAATCAAGGGAGGAGTGGCAAAGATCCATCAAAGGGGAGAAGGAACAGGCAAGGAACCAAGCGAAAGATTGAGGTTGGTATTCTTTGCTCTTCTCCTATCTACTTCTCGTAAAGGAAAACAAAAGTAACTTTAATCTGTTTGTTTCTAAGATAGCTACCCATCTTAGTGGGACTAGCAGCTCTGCCTAGACACTAGGTTTCTCGATAAAAATCCTTTTCTTTTCTTTGAGCCATTGCTCATTCAACTAGTCATTTAGCTACTTTTGGACTGCTAATTGTTGTTCGAACTGTTTTATATTTTTTTGTTTCTCCTGTGCTTGTGCTTCTAGCAAACTGATTTCTTGGTCTTCTTCTCTTAGTATATTACTAATCTCTGATACTTGATCGATTGTGGCCACTATGTATACTCCAGCATACTGAGAAAGTTTGGTGAGACCATTAGAAGGATTAAATTCCTCTCTCCATACCACATTCATCATCTCCATTTGTGAAGTTAAAAGAGGAGAGTGATCAACTTTCCTCTTTTTCCTTTGTCTTTTGATTACAACCCTATGCTTAGGGTTGTAGAAGACATCTAATGGTGGTATCTCTTCTATGTGTAAAACATTTTCATCGGAGGGATTTTCAGGGATTATTTCTACATCCTTATGGATCATGGGTGGGCCGCTTGTTCCTTCAGTTGAAACTGTGTTGATTACTAAATTCTGAGTAGTGGTCACCTCAAGTGTGCTAAATCCTTGAATGCTCTCAATATTACTAATGATGGAATCAAATTGCTGCCATTCCTTGATTAGTTTAGGATCAACATAAATGCTTGAATCAAGGGGTCTGCTACTTGTTTCTTGTCTCTACTCCTACTCTGGCAACTTTTCCTTTTCGGGAACCTTCTCCACTATAGGAGTATTATCGGTAGTTTGTTGTTTACTTTGACTTTGTGGTTGAACTATTGGGGTTGTAGCTAATAGATCCAAAGGCAGAGATTGCAACCTCTAGACTCTGAGCCTATTGAATTTTTCTACTCCCTCTTCTCCATATTGGATTCTAGCCAATCCTTTAACCTATTAAAATATTTCAGCTGAAGCAAACAAATCATCAAAATCATGTTCTTCATGATCAAATCTGGTAAGTTTAGCTTGAGAAGTTACATTATAGGCAACCTTCCTTGGGTCATACTGCTTATTCAGGATGGTGGCAAGATTTAGCATCTAAATCTTCTCTACCTATTTTTCTTCATGTTTATAATCATGTAAGGTAAAAACACCACACCGTAGGGGGAATGTAGGCCACATATTTTTATTGGAATCCCTTAGGGTTTTTGACATTCCTTCAACTGTTATCTGATATGCTAAATCTCGGGCTAACAGTTTATCAGGAACATATAGAGGAAGAACATGGGGTTTGGTAAGACTGCCAAAAAGCCTTACATAAGTGAATTTCTCCTCTCCAAACTATCTACGCACTACTGTTAGGTCAATTGCTACCTCCTGAGATATCCTAGGGGCAGGCTTATTGAAGATAGAATAATATACAGGCAGGACAAAACCATTACAAATTCTGTACAAGTGATTCTTATAATGGGTCTTCCACAACTATTTGTGATAGATATGAATAGGATTAGGATCTTGGGAAGTCCACTTCCATCCTAGTACAGGGTATTCATAATTAAAACAAATGATGTCAGGAATATATGCACTGTAGTAAAAAGGAGGAATGGTCCAGGAAGTTGTATACGCTTTCCTTTTGAATTCTAGTATTTCAGTGGCTATTCTATCAAATAGAATATTTTCCCAATCCATAACATAACTATGAATCGCAACTTCCATTAATGGGACCATATCTATAGTAAATCTTGTAGAATCATGTTGTCCCCATAATCTACTCATTATAGTGCCGGCATAGCAATAAGGAGAGGCTAATGAATCAACATAATACTTACTAGATGACTCGTGCTTATGTTTCTTTGGGAAATGCCTCCAGTGTCTGACCGGGTCCAATTCCAAGTCATTTTCTTGTACAAATGATTCCAGAAATGCCTTGTTGTAGCACTTCTCGGGCAGAGGTAGATGGTACATTTGTCTGAGATCTTCAGGTTTAAATGAGCCGAATATTCTTCCATCAGCCATGGAAAATGTTCTGTCTGAAGTTGGGATTTTCTCGATGACCCATCTAACCATATCAGTGTATGGAAAAATTTTAGTCCATGTTGCTATCCTGTGAATGTATGAACATGCCAGTTCTTTGAGAGTTCCTTCTGATTTGTTGGTGGAATCAGTTCTGACTTCCTCTTTCAATTCTTCGGGCTCGTCTACTTCTATCAAATTGTAGATACTTTCCCAGCTTACATTTCCCAGACCGAGGCATGTTGTATATGATATTAGTCCCTTCTTGCTTGGTTTTTGTTCTTTAGCTACAGGAGTTGCCTTGGCCTTCTTATATTTCTTCCCCATATCCTCCGGGTTCATGAGTTCAGAGAAACTCTACATAGATAATTACAAATTGTAACGCAAGGATATTGCCTGTGAAAGCCAATATGAAAATGAATAGAATTAAGGCAATTAACATATGATAAGTCAGACGTAGTTAAGAACCACCACGAGTGGAATATTTGAAGGAGTTACTCTTAACTATGAAATTAATATCCGTTCGAGCCGCCAATCATAACGAATAAATATCATAAATACCCATCTCATAGATCATAAATTGAATGATTATCTCAAGCGTGTCTTTGGATTTTATCAATCGGCGATCAACGATAAATTTCAAATCACCATCAGGAGTTTCAAAAGGATGAGGCTTCATCACTTGAGACGAATATCTCCGATTGCAATAAGGTGATATTATAATAAGGTGGAGTATGTTTTCATTGAATTGATTTGATTTATTAATTTTTAAAAGACTTATGCATGCAAACCAATGTTTTCTTCTTGAGATGTGCGCCTTATTTATTGATCGTAATCGGGGGTTCAGCTTGCGTTTTAGCTCCTTTGTCATATGACACCTCCGATTGCCAACTGTGATTACCTTTATCAGATCAGAGGATTTGATGAGAACCTTTTTAGGTGTATCCATTTGTCATTGCGATACGTGATCTCCGAACGCTTTATCGCAATGTAGAATTATTTATAATATTTTTCAAAGGAACACTTTATACTTTATTCAAAAGGATTTACAAAATGAATTACTTACATTAGGCCTTTTGATAAAGCTTTTTCTTATAATGTGGTTAATACCAGTTTTATTTAACAAATCACAAATCTCACTAAGTTTATTTTTAAAAAGGGACCCATTTCTTATTAAAAAAATTGTGTAAAAGTTTTTAGAAATGGGGGGTTGTTGTACAACACAAAAATTGGTGATTCACTGGAAGAAACAGTTATATCTGAGAAAGTAATATAATATTTTAGCCATCTTTAATTTGAAAACCTTATTGGATAGAGAAAATCTAATATAACTAAGTAATCATAAACTCCGAATATAATGAAAACTATTTTTTCTATCTCTTTCTCATCTCAAAATTAAATACATTCTAAGTTTAAGTAAACCTTAATTGGTTGATAATGATAAAACAAGAGACTTCTCCAACTTAGCTTATATAATGACTCCCTTGTCACAGGTAGAGCCATTTCTGCCAGCAAACATTTATAGTCTCGACAGGGTTACCTTTTAACCATTTAATCATTCATTGTCCCATCCATTTCAGAGTATAATTTAAAAGAATGAATCCAAAAGATATGTTTCCACATATTTTGCATTGCATTTTTCTCTTTTCCTTATTTCTTTATTTATGTAAGATAAAAAACCATTGTCCTTGTTTGGTGGCCAACTGTTGACAATTCCATTCACTGGTTTTAATTTAACTGAACAAGTTGGCTCGTGATGAGACCCCTTGTCTTATGATTATAAGCCATTACCTTGTTTTGGTATGTAGTGTTGGTAATGTCAGTTGAACTAGTCCCCTATGATCATGGTAAGCAAGCTCGTGATGAGACCTCTTATCTCTTTTATCAAATATATTTTAGAATTACACTCTGAAAAATCATAAACTTTTATGGATGGGGTGAATAATTTTCTCCCTAAAAGAACATGGATGACAATTTTTTAGAGTTGAAGATTCTAAGAGTGGATCAGTCTTTACTTTCTATTGATAACCTTTTTTGGGCTTTTAAAACTTAGAGTGATTTGCAGTATTTTCAAGTTTTGAGAAGATTTTACAAAAATAAAAGGGTTTTTAGAGTTTAATTATACCTACTTTCCTAGAACTTTTTTTTTCCTTCAAAGCTTCCATCTATCAAAAGTAAATATTAACAATATTTTTCTTTTAAGTAACTTTTTCAAAATAGTAAAAACCAATAGAGGGTTATTTACAACATTATTTTCCAAGAAAGAAACAAAACTAATTTATTCACACAAATATAGTTGAAAATTGAATATTTACAAAGTGAGAAGGGGTTACCTTCTCAAGTGAAGAATTTTTTCAAAATAAGCCCATTAACAGGAAGAGAATCTCTCTTTCCTAATAGATCTTGCAATATGAATGTTGATGGGCCTATATTTTCATTGATTTGAAATGGTCCAAGTCAGATTTTTTGAAATTTAGTGTGTTTTCCTTTATCCTCGTGGGCTTTGTCCCATTTCAAAACAAGATCACCAACTTGTAAAAGTTTTGGGCTAGTGGAAGTTGTATCAAAAGAACACTTAATAATTGGTTGATGCTTCGTATATGTAGTTCAAGCTTTCTCTCTTTCTTCTTCTAATTTCAGGATTTGATTATGTCTCAATTGAATAGAATATGAGAGATTTTCTTCAATAAATTGCACTAAGGCTAGTGATGGAAGTACTAAGTTTATTGGTATGATGGCCTCCTTTCCATACACTAGATTAAATGGAGAAGTTCCTATTGAGGCCTTCTGTGTTATACGATCTTCCCATAATGAAAATATCAAAAACATATGCCAATTCTTATGATTCTAATCGATAGTTCTCTTAATGATTTTGATAAGATTTTTATTGGTGGATTCTGCTAAACCATTGTCCTGAGGGTAGTAGTTTGCAAAATATTTCAATTTGAATTCTCCTTTGATAGCAAATTAAAGTATGGAATTACCAGAGAAAGAAGATGCATTATCAAAAATAAGAGTGTTTGGGACACCAAACCTAGTAATGATGCACTGGTCTATGAATTCAATGATTGCCTCAGATTTTGCTACCTTCAAAGGAATTGCTTCTACCCACTTAGTAAAGTAATCTGTAGCTTTAAGGATGTACCTGTGCTATTTGGATGAATGTGGAATAATTTCTCCAATGATATCCAATCCCCATTATTCAAAGGGTTGCTCAATGTTGATTGGTTGTAAAGGAAAAGTTGGCTTCCTTTGTCTTCCACTGGTAGTTTGACATGTTCTGCATTTCCTAACATACTCATGAGTATCTTTAAATAAGGTGGGCCAATAATACCCAACATGAATAATTTTGTGAGCTGTTGTATCAGCTCCAAAATGTCCTCCTGCTGGACCATCATGTAATTCCTACAGGACCTTTTGCAAATCAGGTTTTTCTAAGCATCTTAACAAAATCGAATCATAATTCTATCTAAACAACACATCACCAACAATCATGAAGCTTTTTTCTTTCAGTATTATGGCACATTTATTTTTATATGAAAGATTAGAGGGAGCATATCCATTTTTCAAATAAAATATCAAATTTTCATATTGGGATTCAGGATTGATGGTACTTATCTCATTGATTTCTTCAATAGTGTTGGTACCTTCATGTTCCTGAATATTAGAAGCTCCTGCTAACAATCTGCAAAAACCTTGGCCTTTGACAATCTTTGTTGGTCTAATATCCAAATCATATTCTTGTAATGCCGTAACCCATTTTTCCCTTTTTTCTCCTAGTTCTCTTTACACTAGTAACTGTCTTACTGCTGAAAAAGGGACTATTACTTTTGTGTGAGTCTTTAAGAGAAAGGGCCTAAAGTGTTTAATGGCTTTGAATATAGCAAAGGCTTGCTTTTCAAATTTAGAGTAATTAAGCTCAACACCTTGAAGGTTTGAACTATAAAATGATATTGGTGCTTCCAAGTTTTGATCATTAATTGGTGTCAGTACTACTGCATAAGATGAATCAGATGCTAGAGTATATAAAATAAAATAATTTGAAAAATTGGGAGCGTTCAATGCGGGAACATTTATGATTTCTTGCTTGATTGAATCAAAAACCTCCTTTTGTATATGTCCCCATTTAAACACTGAATTTTTATTGATCCTGATTTGCAATGGTAAAACAATCTGTGAAAAATCTAGAACAAATATTTTTACAAAATTTATTTGACCTAAAAATGATTGCATTGATTTTTTATTATGTGTAAATGGAATATCAGAAATCTCTTTGATCCTATCTAGATCAACATAAATACTATCCTATGAAATAATGAACCCCAAGAGTTTACCTTGGTCAAGAGCGAAAAATGACTTCTTAGGATTCAGTGAAATCCCATACCTTTTACAACATTCAAAGATTTGTTTCAAATCATGTAAATGATTTTCTCTTTTCTTAGAGAAGATAGTAATGTCATCCAAATAGACGATTACTAATTTATTAATCATACCTTTGAATGTTATATCCATTGCTCTTTGGAAGGTAGCTCCAGCATTAATTAAACCGAAAGGCATTTTTTGATAGGTATAAGTTCCCCACTTAGTTCTGAAGTAGCTTTGAGTTTGTCATCGGGGTGCACAAAAATTTGGTTATACCATGAAAAGCCATCTAAGAAAGACATGAATTCAGAATCAGCTACTGAATGCAGAGTTTGCTCCATTATTGGTAGTGGAAAATTATCTTTTTGACATGCCTTTTAAGACTTGTGAAATCAATGCAAATTCTAATGTCACCATTCTTCTTTCTCACAGGAACCAAGTTGGACACCCAATTTGAATGTCTAACAGGAAAAATTATCTTAGCCTTCAAGAGTTTGTTTAACTCAGCTTTTATCTCACTTTCAAGGTTCAGATGAATTTTCCTTAATTTCTGTTGTATTGGCTTTTCTTTAGCTATCACTGGAATTGTATGATATTTGATAGAAGTATCATATGTTTTCAAATCATCATAATTCCAAGCGAAGACATTTTTATATCTATTCAATAATCTGATAAATGAAAATCTTTTTTCTAAAGTAAGTCCTAATTCTAGATTGATATTTTGTAGCTTGGCCTCTATGCCAAGATTTATTAATTCAAATCTTAAAGTAGAACTTTGAAGCTTTGAATTAGTAACCGGTTTAAGCCTATCTTTGATGTCATAAAGGTCTTCAAGTTTGACCACTGGTTTAGGTATTGAATTTTCTTCAAGTTTTACCTTCATTTGAAGATCATGCTCACTTTCATCAATAATTTGATCATCATAGGACTTATTAGAAGTTAAGAAATTTAAAATGTCGTCATCATGATTGAATGCTTGCTAGTTAGTGACATTATCGGGAACCGATGGCTTGAAAATTAACTCTACTAAAAATCTATCAGGACTGTAATCTTTAGATGGAAGGAGCTTAGAAGCAACATTGGCTAGTAAATCTACTACTGCGTTCTGAGATCTCTTAATGGGAGAAATATTAAATGCTATAAAATGAGATACAAGGTCTTGTACCAAGGATTGATAATGTTTAAGGTGACTAGAAAGGCAATGTATAGTATTTCTGACTTGCTTTATAACAATTTCAGAGTCACCGAACACTTTCAAATATTTCACCATAAGACCTATTGCTTTGTAAAGTCCTTGAATCAAGGCTTCGTATTCAGCAATATTATTTGTGCACTCAAATTATAATCTACATGATAGCATAGTATTTTCTCCTTCCAGACTAACTAAAATACATCCGGCTCTTGCACCATCATTAGATTTAGACCCATAAAAATATAATGACCAAAATAAAGGTTTATCTATAGTTTTATTTAAAATTTCCTCAACAATTTTAACACATCTTGATGTATCTGTTTGGGAAAAACTTTCAATTTGGGATGTGAAATTATTAACTGAGAAAGGTGATGATTGAGCACTAACATTACCAAAGAATGATTCAAATGAGTAGTGACCAAGAATATTATTGTTGAATGCTAGAGAATAGTTTTCTTGTTCAAACTCTAGTACAGTATGAGTCAAATGTCTCTCTCGATCAATATAATCTGATTTGGCTTCCCTTTATAGGGAAGCCACATGTGAGACCAATTGGTATAAATGTAACCATGAAGTTTCTCAAACGAGTCTCTTCTTAAAATTAATCCATAAAATTCAGGAATATCAACAATTGATATATCAATTCTCTGAACCACTCTTGGATTAGCTGATAACTTAATGGTAACTGAGTTGATTTCTCGCAATACTTGTACCTTATTTCTATCCAGCTGGACAATGTGCACTGAAGACTATTGGGTTTCAATATTCAGTTTAGAACAAACCGAAGCTGAAATTATATTAGATGAAGCCCCTGAGTCTATCAAGCAATTCTGCATATTTCTATTATAAATCTCGTAGGTCAAGAGAAAAGGAGGAGTATGGGAATTTGATCTATCTCCGATTAGAATAGCATCAGTAGCTTCTACTCTACTAGCTGGTGGCTTACCTGTCTCATTAGCAGCTTTGGAAAATACAACATTCGGAAGAAGAGAAGAAGATATTGCATTTAATTCATTAAGCAACAATTTTTGTTGATGTTTGAGTTTACTAAGCTCAAACATATTGATATTTGCTTTTGTTTCCTTCATGTCTTCAATGATGTTGTAATCCATAGAATCTGCAACTACTAATGTTTTAGATGATGAAGGTGGATTGGAAGTTGATGGCTGATTTTGAGTAGGTATCGTTGTATACTTCTTTGTGGGAACCTTTTATTTAGTAGTAGTACCCATGTTCTTTTCTTTTCAGTCGCTTGAACAGGTTCAGGAGTTCCTTTACTTCTGGTGCTTACTGGAAAAGCTTCATGTTCATTTTCAATATTAGGATTAGGCAAAATGAAGTCCCACATCCCATGACATTCTACAACTTCCTCTTCTTCAGTTTCTTCAGATGATAAGACTATATATTCTTCTTCATCGTTCTTGGGGTCTGACTCTGCGTTGGATATAGCATTAGGGGGTTTTGATTCTGGTTTCTTAAAGTTTCTAAATGGCTTCTTAGTTGAGGTCTCAGCTACTTGTTTCTTAATTTCTATCATTTCATTTGACATAGTTTTTAGAACATTTTGGAGACCTTCCATATCGTGTGGATCTTAAGCCATTTTCTTCTTTGAATCATATTTGAAGGTGACCTTTTTAGATTTTCTATCTTCAAGAGTAGCTTTCTTTTCTAAGGCAATGATACGTTTTTCCACAACAATTGCCTTTTTCATATTATCTGCTAAAGTAAGCTTTGTAGCTCTATCCACAAAGATAGCTATGTTTGAAGGTAAAGCTGATATGTACCATTCACTTCTAACCTCTTCACTAGGTTTCGATGCAGTAGGAATCTTATTTAAGATTTTATTAAATCGTGAATTGAACTCTTTTATAGGCTCTTTAGATTCCGTTGAAAGATTTGAGAGATCATTGATTGACGTTGCTGTGGACCTGTCATCACCAATTTTAGTTAAGAACTGCTCTTGGAAAATATTCCAACTAGTAATGGATCTTGATGGTAATGAAAAGTACCAATACTCAGTTGATCCTTGTAGGGTATATGGGAAAAGTCTGACAACCACATCTTCTTTAGTAACTCCTTTTAAATTGACTGACAACATAAAGTTGTTTATGTGTTCATCTGCCTGTATGCCAACATCTGGGTTGAATTTTGGCAACCATTACTCAGGATGAGCTAGCAATTGGTTCAAAGGTGCAAGCATTGTGACTGCACCAGGATTATTCCATGGGTTTTGTGCCATTGTTGAGCTACTAATAGATGATAGCATAGATGAAGTTCCAGATGGTTGGGAAGAAGTAGATATTAAAGTTCCAGATGGTTGAGAAGTAGATGTTGAAGTTCCAGTACCCTGTTGAATTACAATCTGGAGGGGGGGAGTGGATGGTTGACTTTGCAATGGAGAAGATGAAATGGATGTTGAGGATGAGAAATTTTCACTATCAGACCCTTTAGTTGTCTTCCTTGCTCTTTTTATTTTAGGCAAAGGTAATTTAGTAAGTTCAATACCAAACCTTTCACTCTAAAGTCTAGTGAGGGGATGAGAAGGAATGAATTGCAAAGTCACACTGCCTTGAGATAACTCAGATTTATGTGGTGATATTGAGAATCCTTGAAGTTTATGAATCAGAGACTATACTTCAGGAGATTCTAGAGTTGATTTATATGAGATGTTTTGGGGTTGAGTAGTGGTTGTTGTTTCCTCAACTTCTCGCTTAGAAACTGGAGATTTAACATGCAAGGGAGAAGTCGAAGGTGAGGTGGAGGGAGTTTTTCTCTCATAATGGATTACAGATTTGGATTTTATCACCATTCAAAGTTCATTCCCTCCTTCTAGTGCCAAAAATGTTGATGCCTTGAAAATCGCTGCATCAACATTGGGGAAAACCACCCAGTCTGGACCTTAAAGCATCTCCTTTTCCGTTTGGTGTGGTGGCTCTGACTAGATATACTGGGACCAGTTTCCCAATGACATATGAGTGGGATGAATGGGTGATCGATTTCTAGTATCTAATGGGAATGATGAATCATCTATTCTAAAATGCAACAATATAAAAGTAACTAATCTATCCCGGGAAGTCTTTCTTCTTGTGCAATTTTTTATGGTTCTTATTGATAGGTAGGCATATAGATGACTCTACTCATAAATAAAAATATTCATTCATATGATAATTACTTTGTTCAAGAAGTTGAACAAAGTAATAATTAAAACGTTATCACACTAATCTTTATATATTACTGACACAAATATATATGAAAGATAACAACTCTTAAACATTCAATAGTGATAAGTCAAAGAATTGTTGTAAGAACGTATACATATATCAATAATAGCAAAATAAGTAAATGCTGATTCACATAAAATCATGAAGCAAAAACATAGGTAGTAGTACTGTATGCATTTGAGTCTCCTCCGATATGAATCACATTCAGACCCTGCCTTTTAACTTGGAAATACTTTCACAAGAAGCAATAGTGCATATCACATAAAAGCATTCTTTATCAAAACTCAGAATTCAAGTCTAGTTTTTATAAAATAAATATATCAGAATTACAGTAGTGTAACTTTTGATCTAAGTCTTAATACAAAAATTTGAGGACCCTTTCTAAAAACATGAAAGGGTCTATAAATACTACTTAAAATAACAAACTATGAAAGAAATATGTTATGTGCTGGTATAACCAAATCACAAAAATGTGAAAATCTTCTTGAAATAAGCATGTTGTGGTTGGTCAAAAACTGGCTCACTGTATTTGCTTATCATCTTATAATTGGAGCTGACAAATGGCGATCATCGGCTAAAGTTCTAGTGGATGACTCATGTGTAAGTGTAACTGAGCAGTGTATGTAGCATCATTAAGTTCGGGAATCATGCATCGGTGAGGAATTTCATTACTGTCCGCTCACTATATGGTTTGACAAGGAAAAACCAAAAGGTTTCCCATGTTAAACTTTGAATACCGGTGATCAATCTTTCTCTCTGCTCTAGCTCCTATTTCCACGTTTGTTCTAATGCTTTTACTGGTGGAAGTTTTCCTGGAGAACACTCTGTTATTAAATATGATAAATAAATACTATTATTAATTAATACAACCATGTTGCCTATTGTCAATATGCATCTTGATATTGCTCTTTCAACCTTCATTGGCTGAGATTTTTGTTCAGTAAATAGAATTTCTTTATGTGATTCCAGATTTTGTGGTAGATTAGCAGCTTTTCCCTCTTTAGATTCTTGCTAGGAGAGAAAATGTGTTAATATTTCATCTTCGTTTTCCAAGTCTAGTCTCGCATCTACTGATTTGTCAACCATGGATGATGAAATTTCACACGAAGGAAGAACCAGTGAGATATTATGACATAATAGGTTCAACTGACTAGACAATGCCCTGGTAATTTGTAGAGCCTCCAATCTGAATTCTCCCACTTGGGGATATTCTTTGAATATTTTATCTGAACTATTAGTTGAGCGATTTGTTCTTCCTTCGATTTACTTAGCTGTTCTTTTAATAATTACAGCTTAATGCTTGGGATAACTCTTGTTGCTTATGAATTTCTTGTTCATCAATCCTTTGCTTTTCTTTGAGCAATTGCTCATTCAACTAGTCATTTAGCTGCTTCTGGACTACTGATTGTTGTTCCAGCTATTCTATCTTCTGTTGTTTCTCCTGTGCCTATGCTTCTAGAAAACTAATTTCTTGGTCTTTTTCTCTTAGTAGATTACTGACCTCCAATGCTTTATCAGTTGTGGCCGCTGTGTATGCTCCAACATACTGAGAAAGTTTGGTGAGATCATAAAAAGGATTAACTTCCTCTCTCCATACCACATTCATCATCTTCGTTTGTGAGGTTAAAAGAGGAGAGTAATCAATTTTCCTATTTTTCCTTTATCTCTTGATTACAGCCCTATGCTTAGGGTTGTAGAAAACATCTAATGGTGGTATCTCTTCTATGTGTAAACCAATTTCATCGAAGGGATTTTTAGGGATTATATATACATCCTTATGCGTCATGGGTGGACTGCTTGTTCCTTCAGTAGAACTATGTTGATTACTGACTTCTAAGTAGTAGTCACCTCAGGCGTGCTGAATCCTTCAATGCTCTTAGTATTACTAATGATGGAATCAAATTTCTACCATTCCTTGATTAGTTTAGGATCAACATAAATGCTTGAATTAAGGGGTCTACCACTTGTTTCTTGTCTCTGCTCCTACTCTGACAACTTCTTCTTTTTCAGGAATCTTCTCCACTATAGGAGTATTGTCGGCAGCTTGTTGTTTACTTTGACTCTGCGGCTGAACTATTGGGGTTGTAGCTAATAGACCCAAAAGCAGAGTTTGCAACCTTTGGGCTCTAAGCCTATTGAATTTTTCTAGTCCCTCTTCTCCATATTTGATTCTAGCCAATCCTTTAACCTGATAAAATATTTCAGCTGAAGCAAACAAATCATCAAAGTCATCTTCTTCATGATCAAATCTAGTAAGTTTAGCTTGAGAAGTAACATTATAGGCAACCTTCCTTGGGTCATATTGCCTATTCAGAATGGTGGCAAGATTTAGCTTCTAAATCTTCTATGCCTCTTTCTTTGAATGTTTATAATCATGTAAGGTAAAAATGCCACACCGTAAGGGGAATGTAGGCCACATATGTTTCTTGGAATCCCTTAGGGTTTTTGACGTTCCTTCAACTGTTATATGATATGCTAACTCTCAGGTTAACAGTTTATCAGGAACATATAGAGGAAGAACATGGGATTTGGTAAGACTACCAAAAAGCCTTACATAAGTGAATTTCTCCTCTCCTAACTAGCTACCCATTTTCTTTAGGTCAATTGCTATTTCTTGAGATATTGTAGGGGCAGGCTTATTGAAGATAGAATAATATATAGGTAGGACAAAACCATTGCAAAATCTTCACAAGTGATTCTTATAGTGGTCCTTCCACAACTGTTTGTGATAGATATGAATAGGATTAGGATCTTGGGAAGTTCACTTCCATCCAAGTACAGGGTATTCATAATTAAAACAAATGATGTCAAGAATATATGCACTGTAGTAAAAAGGAGGAATGATTCGGGAAGTTGTATACGCTTTCCTTCTGAATTCTAGTATTTCAGTGTCTATTCTATCAGATAGAATATTTTCCCAATTCATAACATAACCGTGAATTGCAGCTTCCATTAACGGGACCATATCTATAGTAAATCTTGTAGAATCATGTTGTCCCCATAATCTACACATCATAGCGCCAACATAGCAATAAGGAGAAACTAATGAATCAACAAAATACTTACCCGATGAATCGTGTTTATGTTTCTCTGGGAAATGCCTCCAGTGTCTAATTGGGTCCAATTCCAAGTCATTTTCTTTTGCAAATGCTTCCAGAAATGCCTTGTTGTAGTGCTTCTCGGGCAGAGGTAAATGGTACAATTGTGTAATATCTTCAGGTTTAAATGAGTTGAATATTCTTCCATCAGCTGTGGAAAATTTTCTGTCTGAAGTTGGGATTTTCTTGACAACCCATCTAACCACATCAGTGTATGGCAAAATTTTGGTCCGCATTGCTATCCTGTGAAGGTATGAACATGCTAGTTCTTTGAGAGTTCCTTCTAATTTGCTGGTGGAATCGGTTGTGACTTCCTCTTCAAATTCTTTGGGCTCCTTTGCTTCTATCAAATTGTAGATACTTTCCCAGCTCACATTTCCCAGACTGAGGCATGTTATATCTGATATTAGTCCCTTCTTACTTGGTTCTGGTTATTTAGCTACAAGAGTTGCCTTGTCCTTCTTAGATTTCTTCCACATCTTCTCCAGATTCATGAGTTCAAAGAAACTCTGCACAAATAATTACAAACCATAACACAAGGATATTGCTGCTAAAAGGCAATATAAAAATGAATAGAATTAAGGCAATTGACATATGATAAGTCAGACGTAGTTAAGAACCACCAAGAGTGGAATATTTGAAGGATTTACTCTTAACTATGAAATTAATAGTCATTTGAGCCGCCAATCATGATAAATAAATATCATAAATACCCATCTCATCGATCATACATTGAATGATTATCTCAAGTGTGTCTTTGGATTTTACCGATCAGTGATAAATCGTAAATTGCAATCAATAGTTTCAAAAGGGCGAGGCTTCATCACTTGAGACAAATATCTTTGATTGAGAAAAGGTGATATTATAATAAGGCAAAGTATGTTTTCATTGAATTGATTTGATTTATTAATTTTTAAAAGACTTATGCATGCAAACCATTTCGCGAATCTTTTTTTTTTGAGGTGCGTGCCTTATTTATTGATCGCAATCAGGGGTTCGGCATGTGATTTAGCTCCTTTGTCATATGACACCTCTGTTTGCCGATTCCGATTACCTTTATCGGATTAGAGGGTTTGATGAGGACCTTTTTAGGTGTATCCCTTTGTCATTGCGATACGTGATCTCTGATCACTTTATCACAATGTAGAATTATTTATAATATTTTTCAAAGGAGCACTTTATACTTTATTCAAAAGGCTTTACAAAATGAATTACTTACATTGGGCCTTTTGATAAAGGTTTTTCTTATAATGTGGATAATACCAGTTTTATTTATCAAATCACAAATCTCACTAAGTTTGTTTTTAAAAAGGGACCCATTTTTTTATTAAAAATTTTGTGTAAAATCTTTTAGAAATGGGGGGTTGTTGTACAACACAACAGGTATCTAGATCATCTTCCTAGATAATGAGCTGAAGTCACCAGGAAGTGATCGATCGAAGGAGGGCCATAATGAATCCCTCATCATCAACACAAAGCAGAGGATGTGGTAGAGTAGATAAGTGTGATCCAGGACTGTTGCAGAAATTTATACAATGTATAAGTGGTAAAGAACTACAGATAGGACTTCTCTTGAACATATTGGCGGGACGACTCCAGATTTTGGCAGTATTTGACTCAACATAGGATCTAAGGACTTGATGATGAAGTGGTATAATCAGATCAGAGGCAAAATGGATTTCTGAAACCCAAGAAGGAAGGTGACTAAGTTAGGATGTCCCAAACCTAACACAAGCAACAAATAAGTGTCATGTTTAAGAGAAACATGCTGCCATTACAAAAAATACAAGAGATGTTTGCTTTTCACTTTTTCCCCCACCATTTCTAGTGAGTACCTCTTTATGTTTACACAAACTTGAAGAGGATAGAATATGCTTGTCATGTAAGTTCATCCTTCGAATGAATCCATCCTAGTAAGTTTAATGATTCCTAGGAAGGAGAAACTTGGTTTTGTCATGGTGACAAGTCCTACGTTGTTTAATTTATACGAGTCCAGTGGAGGGGTATCTTAACATATTTTTCATGTTTAGAGAGTTTGAAAAGGAGGCGGAAATGAAAACTCCAAATGTCCATTTTCGTAAATGGTCTCTCGAATCCAAAAAGGTAGAAAACAATATTCAAGAGAACTTCTTATCCATGTTCGACTAAGGTATTCCTTTTTCGTAACTAGTCTATCTCAATCTGGAAAGGGGTTAAACTTATACTGAGTAGATATCTTTTCATTTACTTTTATGAGTTTGAAAAAACAAGTGCTCGACAATATTTTCATATTTCAAGAGTTAGAAAAGAGCTTAAAGATGACTTTGCCTGAGGAACGAGTGGTATAAAAGGATAGCAATTGGTTTCAATGATGATGGAACTACTCAAAACATGCAGAGGTCAAGAGGCTGGCTAACAAGACCACTCATTATAGTTGTTCCTCAGGGAAGGGTAAAAAAACCAAGTGAAAGTGTATGATCGGCCAAAGAGATGGTAATGATGGAATAAAAAAACCAAGGCTCATATGGCAAAAATTAGCTGATAAAAATGACAATTATGAGATGTGAAGTGGGAACGGTTTCATTTTTACACAAGCTTGAAACATGGGAAACTATGCTTGAGTATACTTGAAGATGGTTTCATTTTTTCACAAGCTTGAAACATTAGAAAAAATTATGCTTGTATTTGGTTTAATTTTTATGTAAGCTTGATACAAAGATAAAATATGCTTGAGATAAGTTTCCATGCCCCCAACGTAAAGACTCAATTTGAGGTACATGCCCCCCAATATTCATTTCATTCACCTAAGTAGACTATTGGTTACCAACAGGTGGATGGAATGAAGGTTTACTGACGAGACGAAGTGAAATACTCGACTAGGATTTTATGAGATTTAATCAAAGACTCGAATTGGAAGGGGATTTGTTTCATTTTTTAATGAGATTGACACAGGAAAAGAACCATGCTCATGACACCTTGTTTCATTTTTTTATTGAGCTTCACACAACAAAAGAACTCTGTTGATGGAGACCTATTTCATTTTTTAATGAGGTTGACATAGTAAAAGAAATATCCTGGTGGGGACCTATTTCATTTTCTAACAAGGTTAACATAGTAAAAGAATTATCCTCATGGGAACATATTTTAGTTTTTAATGAGTTTGACATAGTAAAAGAACTATACTCATGGTCCTTGTTTCAATTTTTAACAAGCTTAACACCAGACAAGGAACTTTACTCCAACACCTAAACCAAAAGAGGCCATGGCCTCCAAGAGGTTCTCATCATATGGGAGAAAAACACTTTGGAAGGATTACATGTCTAGGGATCCGCTAGAAAAATCGGGCGCCAATTCCCCTAGTACATGGAATACTACATAAACTACTAGACCATTAGTAGATGTGGGCATAGAACAAGCAGCCACGTAATTAACCTCTAGCGGTGGTGATACTTCTTCCACATAAGAACCATTTAGGGATGATGGTTGATTGGGAATCGATTCAAAAACAATGAATGTAAGTTGATCAATAATCACAATGCTTCCTTCGTGTGGGAAGCACATCACTCGAAAGAGGGAAGAGAAGTTGCCTTTAAACATACCCAAATTTGTTGGAAATATAGGAGAGAACTCGACCATGAACATAACCACATACCACTTTCAGAGTTCGTCCAATTTGTTAGTGGAAAAATAGCATCTAGTTGTCTCTTCTAGAAAATCCTTATTGGTGATGCTGCAAAATGGTATATCAAACTAGATCGAGCATCTTATCATGATTATTCCACCTACTCATGAACATTCCTAAACCACTTTTAATTAACTTTGTGGAAATAGTTCAGTATCGATATGCTATCTACATTTTGGATAGAAAATTCCACCCACATTTTTATTACATTCATAAGTTGAGGTGATGTAAGTTCTTGATTAGGACCAATTTTCTCAATCAACCACTTAAAAATTAGTTCACCCGATCCTTGCTACCTCATATTGCTAAGGATGTCAGTATGGATGGGGCTTCTATTAAAGATAAATCCATGTTACATGCCCAACATCTTGACTTGATCTACTCATTGATGGGAAATTTGTACGAAATCATTCCCAATGCTCCTTCACCATCAAAGGGTCCACCTCATTCAAAATAAAAACCACATGTTGATAGCATGATTTTTTTTATATCCATAGAATATATGATCCAATTAACTATTAGAGTAATCTAAATGGTTGTTACATGACAATCCCTGGCTTTCGCACCTATTTCTCAGCAAGTTAAGTCTCCTAAGGTCATGGTCAAGGTTCATATGGTACATTCTATGCAACAAAGAATATTAGTAAACTCGTAGTAAAAAGAAGAAGGATAAGAAAAATAACCTTTCTAAGGATATTAAAGAGTCACAGAAAACCTAAACTAGCATGTGTGGGGACAAAAATGACAACAAATGGAAGGTAAAATTTCACTGTAAAATTTGTCAAGGAGACCATCTCACACATAAGTGCCCATCTATGGATGAAATTCATTGCTTCTATAACCACCACTCCCACATTTATCCAATTTCACCACCCTACCAGAGTAAACATCAGACAAAAATCTATTATGACCTGACCTAACCTCTTAGCTATAGTTAAGGAAGTGGGATCAAGAAACCAACTACAAATTGAAAACTCACCTCATTCTTCAATCTATAGGACACTCAAGGTCCAAAGAACCACCCTAGGTGACCAAAACTTGAGTTGGGGATCCTTTTCACACACTTTAAGCCCCAAACGCATGCATGAAAACAAATCCATGTATTTATTCCTCCGACCTCATGCATAAGCATCCTTGAGTGCAGTTGTGACCCAAATTGTCTAGTTTAGAGCGTGTGGTCATGAGATTTGAGCCTCAATTCCATGTCAACCTTCGGATCACTACTGATAACTTCCTGAAACATCTGAAAATCATAAAGTACATGAATACAAGGGCAAACATACAAACTCAACTCGAAACTTAACCTAAATTGCCTAAGACACAATAGACATTTCATAAAAAACATGGCAACCAGGTCAGCTACAAGTCATGAATTCATATGTGATCATAAAAGTTTGAGATTCATATAAGAATGACCAGGAAGGCCATATTCCCTCTCCACCTAGATGCAATGACACTTATTATTCCATACATTCATCAACCAATCAATAGCTAAACCATTAATGACAAGAGACATAAAGGGTACAGATTATATGAATAGCATATAACCAAAAACAACAAACATGTAAACCATGGAATCCTAGCCATAATATCACCAATATATTTCCAACAAATATACATGAATTAAAATATAATAATAGTTCTAATTAACATATGAAATTACCAACCAATTCAGGGACTTCCAGGTACCACCCAACCATAGATTGGGTTGAACCAAATATCTCTTTTAGCCAATAATCCCTATGCCATATTCCAACCATGAATGTGGTATCTCATGGAATAAACTAAAAAAAAAATGAACCAGGGCTTCCAGAGGCCAACCACCTCAACCCTCAACCAATGATTCCACCTCATGGTCCTACATCACGAACACTAAGTATATTAGTCTATACCCAAGTTTTCCAAGGCTCCGAGAACTATTAACTCAACCTGCAACCTTCCTAGAGCTCCATAGCATTTTTCCAACCCAACTCCATGGACTATTAACTCAACACACAAAGGGTTGTAGAGCACTTGTCTCAACCTAGGTTCTAGGACTAGCAATTCAACCCAAATTGTTCCAGTGCTTCCAGAGCATTTTTTCAAACCCATAAACATAAGGAATTGTGAGCACCAACTATAAGATAATCAAGTTGAAAAAACCAAAACACCATGGCTATCCAAGAAATGGCAAGGAAATTCTAAAACCACTGTCAATCAAGGCAATCCTCCATGCCAATGATAGTACATAACCAAAAGACCTTATGCATCTACCATGCATCCATAAATCTATAAGGAAATCATGCATGCAACCTGTTACTCACAAATAAATCTCATTGTAGTTGTTGATCCATTGGTTCCCTTGCACTTTCCTTCTTTCATTTTCCTTCTTTCTCCAATCCAAATGAAAACTAGAGTGTTCCAAGTATGTTGTAAGAAAAATCTAAGTGTGCAAGAGTAAGAGAGAATGAGAGAATAAAAGAGAGCTCCAAGCTAAAACTAAAGAAAGGTTGTGAACTAATCCTCCTTTTTATCATTGAGTCCTTTGTTTTCTTCATTTTCCTTTTTTTTTCCTTTAATTTCCCTCACATGCAAATTTGTGACCCTTCATCTCCCTTTTATCATATTTTCATTTATTTCACAAGTAAAATGTCAATCAATGACACTTTTCCTTTTCCAATTTCTATAGCCATTAATTAATCACTGGTGACACCCATCATTGTGTTTTTCCCAACATTCATCTTGGAATACATGTCCCATGACCTTGGTCTTATTTCTACTTACAGGAAATTAATCAAGGGTTCTCACAAACCCCTCCCCTTTGGGGGAACAATATCCCATGGAGTTTAATAACATGCTCGATACAACATTTACATCATATCATACTATCGAGACCATGACCATCATAACATGAGCACCATACCACTTATTGGAGATTTATAACACAACTTGATGTGGTATTTACAATATAGATATGCATATACAGATAACCAACACAACATCAAACACATATACCAGAATACATCCACTCAACTCGTGAATAGAGTAGGATGCTAGCCCACATCTGGTCATCCATCTCCCATGTAGCTTCCTTGGCCCCAAAACATTTCCACTGCACTTTAACTTGCTTGATTGCTTGATTCTGGAGCATGACCATATTTCACTGTAAAATGCACTGAACTTTTGGATAGAATTCTCCTTTTGGTTCCACCTGCAATACCAACTAGTCAATCACATGATAAGAATATTTCACATAATTCTTAAGAAATGACATATGGAAAATATCATGGAACTTCACTATCAAAGGTAGTGCAAGTCAATAAGCCATTGGTCCAATCCTCTTAAGGATGTCAAAAGGCCCACAATATTTAGCTGTTAGATTGGCACATGATTCAATCCTCAAGGAGATCTTCTTGGGCTTGATGCACAAGTACACATGTTTCCCAACCTAAAATTTTTTTTCTATCTTGTGCTTCCTTTAGATTCTTCTTAGTAAGCTTCATCTCATGTTTCATCTCTCCCAATGTATCTGATCCAATCAATACCTTGCTCATTGGATCACTCCAAATGATGGGAGTGTTATGACTCCACTCATAAAGTGCCTCAAATAGACTCATCTTCAAAGACTCATGATACCCATTATTATATGAAAACTCCACCAGTGGAAGATACTCCTCCCACCTCCTTTGTTTGTGCATAACATGCATCCTCATCATGTCCTCAAGAATAAATGTTCACCCTCTCTATCTGACCATTTGTTTGTGGATGATAAGTTGTACTGAATTTCAATGATATCCCCAAACATACAAACAATTTTTTTCAAAACCTGGAAGTGAACATGGCATCTGTTATCTCAAAACTAGGCCCTGATAGGCTACTGATCAGGTAGACTTTAAGTAACTATTTCAAACCTACTTTAGGCTAAGGCTTAGTCTCCTCAACCTGAGAGGGCTCTCTCATAAGATTAAAGATCTGGATTATGAGTAAGATGGCTAACTCTATGAAACAAAACGAAGGAATGGAAGTGGTGGAAACACAATTAGAAATTATCCATTGGGATTATGGAGTCAAAATAGTTTCAGTATAACAATGATATCAACCTTACATAGAAGTCAGGGCATCTAGAATTCAACGCATTTAGAACACACCAGAAACATATAGGACAACACTGTTTATAAATGTATGAAGGAAATTAGAGCACAATCAATGATTTCTAAGTAATCACACATTCATACCACTGCAAACACTTAGAAGGGAACAATACAATACATTCTAAACCTTGAATTCCTTCTTATTCTTGAGAAGCAAAGCCAAACCATGTATTACTAGAAAATAGAGTCTTTACACAAAGCACAATGTGAGAGCTTTTCTAAAATAATTTTCCAACCCTTTGTACATCAAATGTTCTGCTATATATAGAGCTCTCCACATAACTAAGATTCCTCCTCCAGCATGAGGGGAACTTGAATTCTTCCTATTATGACACCTATTAACACTTTAAACTAACTATTAAATGCAACTAACTGCTAACTGGAAGTGCTAGAAACCTAAGAAAATTAGGAGTATAACTCCTCATCATGTTGGTAGTAGCATTTATTACAACCCAAACTCATTCTCTGACAGATGTCCTTCTTCAGTCTAGCTATGGTGATGATTTGAAAATCCTTGTTGGCCCTTAATGTCTCATCTCTTTACTGCTCCTGGAAAATAGGAAACTACCCCTGCTTTTTTGTTTTCACTCTCCACTAGGATATTCGAAATAAATTTAACCCTACTGTTCTTCATTGATTAACCAAAGATGTATTAGACTACCATGTTTTTCATGTACTGTAGACTTGGCTCATGTACATGTGTTAAGACAAAACATGTCTACTGCTGCCTGAAACATCATGAACAAAACTAGCTATGAATAATGATCATTTTATAACATATAGCTTTAGAGCTCATATATGTCCCTCCTCTGCTTGTTCTGCCTTTGTTCGATGCTCACACTTTGTTAATGATTTTCCCTTTGTCACTCTCAATTGATCAACCGAATTATAACATGCAGCTATAGCAATTTCGTAGCACGCTACAAAACTGTTGTGCATTAGGCATCATCTTCAGCAGTTTCATAACGCGCTATGAAACAGCTACGTAATTTCAAGAACACAGTTTTAATTCCAAAAATTGACTGTATTGAGCTTCTTTATCTTTAAATGTCCCTTTCCATGTGCGCTGAAGTTGTTCAAAACTTAATGTAGAGGAACCACTCTTTAAGGAAAACTTCAAAAAGGTAAATCATTAAAATATAGGACTTAACCTTGTTTGCTGTGTGATTTTCCCTAGCTAAGGAAATCCTTTCTACTGACTTAGTTGTATCTTTAAATCCTCGATTTTCCTCTTCATAATTATGATCCCGGCACTCAGTCTCATATTAACTTTTCTGATGAATTTTGCTTCCTTTATTGTAGGGACTGACCAGGTGTAGTATTGAACATGGCAGTCGACCACCTCGGGTATTGAAATTGTTTTGTATTCCCATAGAGCCTGCATTTTATTAAACTAAGCTTCCTTGATTGCATGTTTCCATGAGGCTTTATTCAGTTTAGCAATTTCAAGATTTGCTAACTTCAACTTATTTTTCAACTCTTCAACACTATATTCCTTTTGAGAGATAACTGCCTTACCTCTATCGTTTTTATGCAGCAGAGATGATGCTTCTGCTGAAGTCACGGGTCCTTCATGAGATTTTACTGTCTCCTCTATTTCACTTGCTTCTAGCAACGCCTCTTGTACCTGCTTTGAATGCCTTGTCATAGGTCTTCTTGGCTTAAAGACAAATTTAGAAACCTGTTCATCAAATTTGAGCTCTTTCGAGACTTTGATCCTTTTGGTTTTGTCTTTAACTGGTTCTATCAAGTCTGCTCGAACCAAAGGAGACTCTTCAATATCAATAGCTTGTAGTAAGTCATTCAAACTTCCCTTTGAAACTGGGCTTTCCTCAGTAACCACTTTCTTGCATTTTTCTTTAGCTAACTGGCTCCTGGTCATTCTTCTCTGAACTAATTCACCTATAGATGGTTCATGTACACCCTCTTTGAACTGAGTTTTCTCTTTCTGGGACTGTTGGGTTGTGTCTTGAATTGCCAGTGGTCTGGTGGGCTCCTTTACCTGTTTCCTAGGCTTCAATTTTTTCAGATCTCCTAGATCTTGTCTCTGCACGATGACCAGCTGCTGGCAGAGAATTTTTCGTAGACTGAGGACTGAGACCAGTCTCATTCTTGAAACCAGACATAAACATGAACGTGGACCAGTCCCTGTCTACTCTCTGGAGCTCATGCAAAACGATCAACTTGACTAAGCCGTGATGAAACAATGAGGTCTCACAAACTTCCTTCTTCAACTGGACCTTGTCACACATTTTGCCTAGGCTACGAAACAAGTAAAAAGGCAAATCAAGTGATATCTTCTTAGTAAAATAAAGAAGAAGCTTGAAGTGATAAGAATACACCTTATGATACCTCTCTTCATAGGTGAAGTACCTTTGTATGTAGGTATGTAGATTAGCATATGAATCTTTGACAAAACTCCTGGGCACTGATTTGTTCAAGTTCGAATCAATGAACTCTGGTTTCAGAAATTCCTTGCAGGGGGTCATATCAAACTTGAAATTTTTAAGCCATTTTTCCTATCTCCTCAGAATCTCATTGACTGTAGATATAACTTCTCGATAGATTGGCAATTCAAGCACCCCAACTTTTGAATTCAGTCCTATGAAATTTAAAGCGAATTCCTTGGTGACTTGCATATGGCCACATTGAAAATTTTCGCAAAACCTCCAATAGCCAACCTGTTTGAAGGCTTGTTCAACCTCATTATTCCTTAGGATGCTATATAAGCCTTCCAGTTCGTTCCTCAAACACCTGCCTGACCTATGCTACCTTCTCTCTGTAGCTCCCTCCATGGAATTCCAGCGGGATGAATATTTGAAAGACTGGCACCGTCTCAATTTTCGACCACTACCTCTCTTGAAAGTTGCCTCGCTTGAACACTGTCTTGCATGATTTTCAAGGAATTCAAGTTGAATGCTTGAGAAACACAAATCATGACTATGAGTACTTGTCTTTTCTTGAAACTTGCAACCTGTGCGTACCAAGGTGCCTAACGACTCTAATGATGAGGATAAGCGGTTGGACATGATATGTGAAGTGTATAAGCTGATAATTGATGATGTAAACATAATGAATCTTGATAGATATGACAAATGAGCAAGATTTGCTACGGATCTGCACGAATCCCCAATTTTGTAGCACAACCAGTGTAAATTCTGGGTTTTGTGCTATGAAAACACCTAGACTGGATTTCATGCTATGAAACCACCTAAACTACTTCGTAACACATAAGAACCTTAAGATAAATTTGATACAAGGAATCTACGCGGGTTGTAGGACTAGTGATGAATGAGAACGGATTTTTGACCTTTATTTAACCATACCACCAAGACTCCTAGGACTTAGATACTAAAGCAAACATGAAAGAAAACTAAACCGGATTAACACCAAACCTTTACAATCAAACTAATGTAAACAATTTAGAAATTGTTTCTTAGGTGATAACAACATCTATGGCTAACAGAATCTTCTTAGGAATACCATGCAACCTCAATATCTCCCTAATGAAAACCTGGGCTACCTCACTAGCAAAATTGGTATGCTTCACTGAAATGAAGTGAGCTACCTTACTCAACCTGTCAACCACAACCACAATAGAATCATGTTGTTTAGATGTCCTAGGAAAACTTGTAATGAATTTGATGGGCCTCTAAATTAGACATAAAATAAGGCACATGCATCCAAATTGAACATAAATTAAGGACTATGACCATCCTTCAACACATTAAACCTCTTCTTTTGCATTAGATAATTTATTTTTAACTTTAATATATTCATTAGGAAGGTTTATGAATAATTGGATATTTGTGCCTACTATTATTTATTTTTGTGGAATATTATGAGAATATTGGGCAGATTTTGAAGATTTGAGGAGGAGATAATTCAGGGACTTGTTCCCTAATACAGGAGGACCAATAATAAATAATAAATCAACAATATATTATGGACTTATGGCACAAATTGTCGAACTCCAATGGTTGAGAAAATCTAGGAATGTGTTCCACTAATTAAGGGACCAGATCCACTAATCAATGGATTTTGGTGGGGAAAGCTTCCTCCATTCATGGGGAATGATTCCTAATCATTTAGTATAAGTACCAAGTAGAATTTTCCTCTAGGGATATATTTTCATTAGTGTTCTTGTGGAGAGAACTCGTATTTCTGCAGCTCCATCGTATTTTCTTGCAACGATGTAATTGTATTGATGAAATAATGAATATTGGTGTCATGTTTAGCTTCTAAATAATTTTCTCCTCCATAGGTCTCTAATTTTTCTCAGGCTTGGCCATCCTAGGAGCCTCAAATCCCTTTTGTATCATCTTCTTTCCTTTTTCACTTCTTATTCACATGCATCTCTAGTTTTTATTTATTTCTATTTCTGCATTTAGTATTAATGATTTCTTGTTGTAGGATTGAGTTAAAAGGTTGATGTAAGTTATTTTGCCAAATCACAAGCACTAATTAATCCTTGTAAAATCTTTGGAAGTTCATATTAATCATTGAGTTGCTTGGGTTAGTTTTCTTATTCCCAAATGTAGATCGTTGGACCCCCTTTTTAGCAAAGAACAATAAATTTATGCTATTTTTTAGAGCATGCTAATGAGTTTCAATCGAGTTGGTTGCACTTGCATTAGAAAAAAAAAAAAATCTAGTTTATAAAAAAAATTACCCCATTGCATTTGCACTTGATTTGGTTGGGCATTTTTTAGTTTTACTAGCTCACTAGTTCTCGAATTTGTAGATTTTTGACTAGTAATGTTTTGTATTTTTGTTGCATGGGTTAACAGAGGTATTTTTGAGTGATTCCACTTGGAATAGGAACTTAAGACATCCTAGTTAATAAAAAAATTTGTCCCAACCAATTTGGATTTGATTTTCTTGGTCATTAAACCCTCACTAATTTCATCATTTCATAAGGAAACTTCTCCAAACCTTTTGAGCAAATCCGTCCATCTCCCAACTTTGGTTTTGAGTCTTGAAGTGGTCCTAGGAACTCCCTTGACTCATTCCATCTACCAACCACCTTCCCTAAGCTCTAAATCACCTTAAACATCCATCCTTTTTCTCTCAGCTGTATCCTGTAGGTTTTCAAGGGATCCTGTAGGTTTTTAGTACATCCTATAGGTTTTCCTGTAGTGGCCTGTTTTGAGGCCAAATCGAGGGAAAACCTCCAAGAAGCCACACAAGGTCACCTAAGGGTCTCCCAAGCCTTCCAAACATCCACAATCATCTGCAATCCACCTTCCACATCACCAAAAGAGATTAGCTTTCACACTCTCACATGAAAAAAGATAAAAAGAAAAACAGATTTATTTTATTCATTTACATGCAAAGCAATAGAAGGTTTGATGGTTTGAATATGCATGCTTAGGAAAGTAGGATTGCATACATGTTAACTTAGCATTCTTTTGAATAAAAGCCTCTTAGCACTTAGCTAGAAAATGGTGTGTTTTAGCATTTGATTTCAATCTCTTTCCTTGTACTTTCTTTCTCTCAATAGGTTAAGGTTCCATTTCAAACATTTCATTTTCTACAATTAGTTTAGGATTTGACTTCAATACATGCACTCCATTACATCATGACAGCATAGGAGTGACACATTGTATGTTGCACATATAGTGCGATACCTCTTAAGTTTGTACAAAACTCGAGTTGATATTTAAAGTCGGTAGCCTTGGAAGTTGAAACATTCTTGTTGCAATACCGAGGCCCATCACTTTTTGGTGCCGTTGCTGGGGAGGTGTCATAGTATGCATTTTTTAATTCCCTAGTTAATTCATTTCTTTTTACCTTTTCCAAAAACAAAAAACGTTTTCCTTAGGCATATTTAATTTCAAAAGTAGAAAACTGAATTGCATTATTGTTTTCATTCAATCATAAAAACCAAAAAACTCCAACACCAACCCAACCCCCCATTTGATCACCTGGTGTAGTAAGAGCCACATCACCATTCACTTTTACAGGTAGAAGAAGAATATGACAAAGAATGTAGAAGAAATGGATGGAGATGATGACAATGAGGAAGATCCTCTCGAATTTCTCATTTAATATACTGATGGTAGTGTGTATATGAAGAACATCCCTCCATCTTTTATTCAAAAATTTCATGGTCTAAGGTCAGAGGATCCGCAAACATTTCTCTTTGAATTTGAAATTGTTTCTAAATGTTATGGTTACTTATTAAAAGTTCAAAAAATGAGATTGTTTTCGGCAACATTGAAGGATAGAGCTCTTAAATGGTTCAACAGTTTAGGGACTAATTCAATAAGATAATGGAATGATATGTAAAAGATATTTATAGAAAAATATAAAGATTATGATCTTAAAGAAGAAATCTTTAGAATGAATCAAATAGAAGATAAGAGTCTAGAGGTTCTAATAGAGTGGTTCATGTATAATGTTAAGAGGGAAAAACTACATCATTTAGGATCCCACACACTAAAAACCCTCTTACTTAGAAAAATTAGGGATGAGTGGATTGATCTCTTTGATCTCGTGAGTAGAGGTGATGTATACCAATTATCATTTGAAGAAATTTGTGAAACATGCAAACACATATAAAGAGGAAAGGCAAGAGTAGGTAAAACAACATCAAGATCAGTAAGTCAATCTAAACTTGGAAATTTGTTTGATGACTTTAAAACATAAATTATTAGCAATATGACCGAACATGTAGAAATGTTAAGAATACAAAATGAGCAAAAATAATATTTTTGTGTTGTCCATGCAGAATCACATGATGTTAAATGTTTCTCCTCATTACCAAGGTTGAAGGAAGTTTACCAAGAGAACAATGGAGCAAGACAATTTCTAATGCAGCTATGTTATGTAGCTCCAAGAGGACCATGGAAATGTATTCAACGTAACATGATGCAACTATATCTTTCAAATCCAGGTACATGTCAAGGCATACATTTCAAGCCTCCACATCATTTTGTATGTCATCTTGATATGCACATGGCTCCATTGGAAATATTCTTATACTTGAAAGTGATTTTGTTTTTCATGTAGGGTAGGGTAAACAAAACAAAAATTGATGAAAAAAAGAGAAAAAAAAGAGAAAAAATCTCCATGAGGTGGTCAATGGGTTGGGAAAAAAGAAAAACAAAAGGAAAAAAGAAAATATCCTAGGTGAAAACCTCCTTTGAGGTTCCTAGGTAGACCTACTAGTTGAAAACCTCCTTGTGGTGGCTAGTAGGCCTAGAAGAAAAAAAAGGAAAAAAAAATATTTGCTTCATGTATCTCTCTGAAGAATGCATGTACTTTCCAACATCTGCAAGCAACAAAAACAAGTTGGTACCAAAAGAAAATTTGGTCAAGCCTAGTCAAAAGATGTCAAATTTTGACTTGCTCCTCCTTTTCTCAAATGCTCCAGCAAGGCCAAGGCCATGCCGATTCATCACCCTCATCTATTTACACCATCCACCCATCATTCTCAATCTTCTACCATTTAGTTTTATTGCTATCCTAAAAACCTACAGGATGCTCTGTTTTACTACAGGATACAAAAATACATAGAGAAGAAATTTGCTTTTGACATAACTTGAAAACCATGCATCCATTTTCCAATTTGTTTTAGGGGTAGATGCATATATATGATGGTGACATTCTCAAGCAATTTCAACAAATTCCAATGCACAGTTTTTGAGAAATTAGCCTCCACCACCTACAACCTTTTTGTGTTTTCTCCATATCCGTGAATCCATTAAAAAAGCTATTTCATGGGGAGATGCATATGGATGATGGTAACATTCCCAAGAAATTTCAACAAATTCTAGTGCATGGTTTCCCAGAAATCAACTTCCATAACTTTCGTCCATTTTTATTTTTTTCTCGAGATCCGTGCATCCATTCACCAAAATGTTTTTATGGGGAGGTGCATAATGATGATGGAAACATGCTAAGAATGTTTCAGGTCAATCCATTCTACCGTTTGGGAGATATTGAAAAAACAAGTTGTTGTCTTGAAAACCTACAGGATTCCCTTAGATCCTATAGGATATAAAATATCACCTATAGGATTGGCAATGAGCAGTTTTAAAAGGTAAACACCAGAGGTTGGCTTCATCGAATAGTGATAAGGATACATAGACAACCCTCCACATCCATCAAAGAAACATGACAGGGGGATTTAACAAGAGAGAACCCACCAACACCATGAGAATTCATCAACATCACCATCCAATACCTGCACATCAAGGAAAAACATCAGAGGAAAAGAAAGAGAGAAAAACACATGTAATAAATACAAGTAAGGACTTCACTATCCAACAAACACATCTACAGGAAGGCCATCAGGTAGGTACAGGTATGCAATATTATTGACCTCTTCTCTTGAGAATATTATAGTTAGAAATTTGTTGTCATTGCATTAGAGATGAGGTTTTATAAGCTAAGGATGGGTCAGCAGTCTTAGCTACCTTCAACTAGTTAATTGCAGCTCACTCCTTCACTCATGCAATGTTGAAAAGTCAAAATATGAAGGGTGATGATTTCAAGGAATGAGGACAATAGTTAAAAGAAGATTTTTTTTCAAAGGCCAAGTCACCACAACACTGCAAGCCCTCCATCCACTTCATATTCACTATCTATTCATCAGTCATCAATCCCATTTCATTCTTGAAAGAAAATAAACAAACAGAGAATCATCTTCATTTCCACAAACCTACACTACTCCCTTTGAGCCCTAGCATCATCATCCAATCCCTCTTCATCGTTTCTCATCACTCCCATATAGTTAAAAAACCCTTAAAGAGAAGGAATGACTACAGCAGGAAGGCATAATGTTGCTAAACCCCAAGATGATAGAGATTAAGAGAGACCTAATCAAAATAGAGAACTCCAAGGCCATTAGGCAGTTATCTACGCCACAAGAGAGAAGAAGAAGGCAACAAAAGGAAATGAGGCATTCACCATCAAAACAAAAATCAAACTGCAGTGATAAAAAGATGTTTTTCAGGAGGTCTCTAATCTCTTTCTAGCTTTTGTACAAGGCCTAAAAATGGGAAAAAGGCATGGGAGTCAAGGTGAGGGCCTACCCTAACGTCAGACTATCATTTATGCTCAAAACTGGTTTCATATAGTTTTAATAGGGTTTCCTATAGGTTTCTTGTAGTTTTGATAGGAATTACTACAGGATGTCCTAGTTCTCATCTAAATGAATTTTGAAGGTGTTAGAGATGTCCAAATGGAGGAACAAGGTAGCAAAAGGTTGATAAGGGTGTGGAAGACCTTGCCAAACTGAAAAATATTCAAGAACCCATCTTGAATAAGGGGAAGAAGGCAAGCTAATGGTATCAAGAAACAATGATTTTTCTTTGCACAAATATGTTTTTGGGCTTGTCCTTGTAGAACATACAGTGAAGATTCCAAATGCACAAGAGAGAGGCCACCATGGCCATGAATGAGGCACAATGAGGTCACTAATTTTTTCATAAGATCAACAACACTTTCAGCAAGGGGGTATGATGGGCCTCTAAATTAGACATAAATTAAGGCCCATGCATCTAAATTAAACATAAATTAAGGCATATGACCATCATTCAGCACATTAAACCTCTCTTTTTGCATTAGGTAATTTAGTTTTAACTTTAATATACTCATTAGGAAGGTTTATAAATAATTGGATATTTGTGCCTAATATTATTTATTTTTGTGGAATATTATGATAATATTGGGCAGATTATGAAGATTTGGAGGAGGAGATAATTTAGGGACTTTTTCCCTACTACAGGAGGATCAATAATAAATAATAAATCAACAAGATATTATGGAATTATGGCACAAATTGTGGAACTCCAATGATTGAGAAAATATAGGAATGTGTTCAACTAATCAAGGGATTTTCATGGGGAAAGCTTCCTCCATTCATGGGGAATGATTCCTAATCATTTTTTTTAAGTACCAAGTGGAATTTTCCTATAGGGATAGATTTTGATTAGTGTTCTTGTGGAGAGAACTCATATTTTTGCAACTCCATTGTATTTTCTTGTAGGGATGTAATTGTATTGATGAAATAACGAAGATTGGTGTCATGTTAGGCTTCTAAATATTTTTCTCCTCCATAGGTCTTTGAGTTTCCTTCAGCTTGGCCATCCCAAGAGCCTCAGAGCCCTTTTGTATCATCTTCTTTCCTTCTTTTCACTTCTTATTAACATGCATCTCTAGTTTTTATTTATTTCTATTTCTGCTTTTAGTATTAATGACTTCTTGTTGTAGGATTGAGTTAAATGGTTGATGTAAGTTCTTTTGCAGGACCACAAGCACTATTCCATCCTTGGAAAATATTTGGAAGTTCATAGTAATCATTGTGTTGCTTGGATTAGTCTTCTTATTCCCAAATCTAGATTGTTGGACCTTCTTTTTAGCAAAGAACATTAAATTCCTGCTATTTTTTAGAGCATGCTAACAAGCTTAAATAGAGTTGGTTCCACTTGAATTAGATCAGAAAAACATTCTAGTTCATAAAAAAATCTACCCCATTGCATTTTCACTTAATTTGGTTAGGTATTTTTAAGATTTACTAGCTCACTAGTTCTCGAATTTCTAGATTTTCGACTAGTAATGTTTTTATATTTTTGCATGGGGTAATAGAGGTATTTTTGAGTGATTCCACTTGGAATAGGGACCCAAGACATCCTAGTTAATAAAATAAATTTTATCGTTCAATTTGGATTTGATTTTCTTGGTCATTAAACCCTCACCAATTTCATCATTTCACAAGGAAATTTCCCGAAGCCTTTTGAGCAAATCCATCCATCTCCCAACTTTGGTTTTGAGTTTTGAAGTTTTCTTAGGAACTCCCTTGACTCATACCATCCACCAAACACCTTCCCTAAGCTTTCCATCACCTTAAACATCCATCATTTTTCTCTCGTTTGTATCCTGTAGGTTTTAAGGGGATCCTATAGGTTTTTAGTACATCTTGTAGGTTTTCTTGTAATGGCCTAATTTGAGGCCGAATTGAGGGAAAACCTCCAAGAAGCTACACAAGGTAACCTAAGGGTCTCCCAAGCCTTCCAACCATCCACCATCATCTCCAACCCATGTGCTAAATCACCAAAAGGGATTAGCTTTCACACTCTCACATGAAAAAAGATAAAAAGAAAAAAAGATTTATTTTATTCATTTATGAACACATCAGTAGAAGGTTTAATGGTTTGAATCTACATTCTTAGGATAATAGGATTGCATACATGTTAAATTAGCATTATTTTGAATCAAAGCCTCTTAGCAGTTAGTTAGAAAATGGTGTGTTTTAGTATTTGATTTCAGTCACTTTCCTTGTACTTTCTTTATCTCAATAGGTTAAGGTTCCATTTCGAACATTTCATTTTTTTCAATTAGTTTAGAATTTGACTTCAATACGTGCACTCCATTAAATCATGATAGCAAAGGAAGGACACATTGTATGATGCGCATATAGTGTCGATAACTCTTAATTTTGTACGAAACTCGGGTTGATATTTAATGTCGGTAGCCTTGGGAGTTGCAAAATTCTTGTTGCAATATCGAGGCTCATCAGAATTCTATGGAAATGACCTCCTATTTCCACTCTAGAATTGAAATTGGCTACAATAAGCCACCTAGATGCTTACACTATACTTTTACCTATTGACAATCCAAAACACCTTGCAACAAAATCATCCAGCTCTTTCTTCAAGTTCAACCAATAGTAGAACATATTAACTGTTGTCAATGTATTTTGATATCCTAGGTGACCTAAATATGGTTAAACATGAAATTCCCATGAGATAAACTTCTTGAGCTCACTATTGTCTGTCACATAGATCCTATCCATAAATCTGGCCAAACCATATTGCATGAGATGATAATACACATCTTGTTCACATGCACCCTTTTGTTGTAACCTATCCTTGTGCTACTCGTACATGCCATCTTGTTGCCCTATCTGCAAGATCCAGTCCTGCAAGTCTATCCCATATGAAAACATGGCTAGAATGTGATTTACATGTATTCTTATGCTAAGAGCATCTATAACCTTGTTCTCTTTACCCTTAATGTACCTATTCTTGAAGTCAAACTCATTGAGCATATCCAACCACCTAGCTTGCTTGGAATTAAGATTAGGTTAGTCAAAAGAGTACTTGAGCCCATTGTGATCACTCAACAAAATGAACCTCCCACCAAAAATATAGTGTCTCCACATATTTAATGCATGAATAATAGCTTCCAACTTAAGATCATGAGTCACATAATTCTTCTTGTGTTCATTCCATTTCCTTGACTCATAGCATACTACATGACCTTACTGCATCTAAAATACACCAAGTCCTCTCTTGCAAGCATCTGTACATACCACAAACTCATTTTTTGGATCTGCAATATTTAGAATTAGGGCATTTGTAAGAAACTGCTTCAACTTCTCAAAACTAGCTACACATTCCTCTGTCCATTCAAACTTCTTTCCTTTTTGATGAAAAGAAGTAATAGAATACACAATTTGTGAGAAGTTTCTCTTGAACCACCTATAAAAAACTATTAATCCCATGAATTTTCCTCACTCCATGAAGTTTCCTCATCTACATTCCTAGAAGTTTCCCACTCCATGATAGCTCTGATGTTTTTTGGGTGCACCACTATACCTTACTTGGAAACCACATGCCCCAATTAATGAACTTTTGTCTAAAAGAAACTACATTTACTAAGTTTGGCATACAACTAATAATATATTAGAAATTTCAACACTGTTACTAGATGTTTTGCATGCTCTTCCTCATTCTTAGAATATATCAATATGTCATCAACGAATATTATCACAAACTTGTCCATATAAGGATGCAACACACTATTCATAAAAAACATGAAAGTAGTTAGAGCATTATTCAAACCAAAATGAACCACATCGAACTCATAATTCCCATACCTAGTCGACAAAGAAGTCTTGTAGATTTCCTCTTCTTTGATGTGTGCCTTATGATATCCTGATCTCAAATCAATCTTCAAGAACATTGTTTATCCCTTCAACTGATAAACAAATCATCAATCTAAAAAAAATGATACCTATTACCATCCTTATACACAACCTGAGAGTGCCATCCTTATACTCCTTGAACAACATTTGTGAACCCCAACGTGACATACTTGGCCTAATGTATCCCTTGTCAAGCATTTCCTTGAATTTCAACTTTAGTTCCACTAATTCTGGAATGCTCATGTTGTAAGGTGCCTTTGATGTTGGTGTCATTCTGGGCATCAACTCAATAGAAAATTCCACTTCCCTATGAGGCGATATCTATGAGATCTATACTGGAAGAATATCTTGAAACTATTGCAAAACCAGATACCTCATCAAGACTTCCATATCCTCAACATCCTTTTCTTTATCATTGGAAACATGCGCTACGAATGATCCACATCCTTTCTTGCAGCTATTATTTTCTTGCACGGTTGTAACCATTCTTATTGATATAGACTTCTTCTTACCCTACAACATTCTCTTCTCTCCCTTATCATAGAAGCACTCAGTAGCCTTATCTTAGAAATACACCTTATTCCTATGAATATACAACTAATCCCTACCCAAAAGAATATTTTATGATCCCAACTAAGGCAAATTTAGATGTGTTGATTTAGATATACCATTCAAATCAAATGCACAAGATTCTACCCAATGATGAACTTTTTTCTTAGTATGTATAATCGACTAGACCAAACAAGACTCTGCATGAACTTATTTATTCAAGAAACACTTATCCACCATGTTAGGACTAATATAACTATAGTTATATCCAATGTCAATCAAAATAGAAAAAACTTGATCACAAACCTTACCTTCCATCTTGATAATAGATGTCTGATGATCATCCTACCTATTATCCAATGCTGCATAAATCCAAGGAATACTCTGCCCAACATTGCCAAATATATGTAGTCTACCACCCTGATTTTGTTGACAATCTATCCTGCGATGATCCTTTCCACAAGTCCAACACTACAAGGGCTTCCTTCCCTCACCATTGTTCTTGTCCTCAAACATAACTCCATGTCCTATGTCAATTGCATTGAACTTCTTGTATGGTGTTGCATTTTCCTTGTCATCTGTATCATGAGTTTTTGCTCTCTTCTTAGCCAACTTTCCTTTACTCTTCTCATTATGTTTCCAATCCTTCTTAGACTCATTCTTTTGCTTTCATTTCTCATAAAAATTCATCAACTTTTTTATAGCTTCCTCCAACGATCTAGTCTGATCAAACTCAATCCTATGTTTTAATGACATCTGAAACTTACTGATGAATCTATGAATATTTTATTTCTCCTCCTTAAGATAAGAAACATATCTCAATAACTCCAATCATCTTCTAGTATATTCCTTGGTAGTCATAGGTCCCATCTTCAACTCATAGAATTCCTTTTCTCTATGATCATAGGATCTTTCAAATAGATACTTCTTCCAAAAAAATTTCTTGAACTCATTCCAAGTCAACTCCTCTTATTGAATGCTTTTGACATTCTTCACATCTTCCCACCAAATGTATGCTTTTTCTTTAAGTTTGGAAGCAATTATCCTAGATTTTGTATTCTCTGAGTAATCATGCAATCTGAAAACTTATTCATCCCAAGCAACCAAGCTTTTGCATCTTGTGAATTCTTCATTTCTCCATCAAATGTAGGAGGACTTTCTTTCTTGAACTCCTTTAGCAAGTACTACTTCTCACTCCTCCTATATGTATGGTTGTAGTGACAATGATGTTGTCTCTCTGAACCAAAACTAGAATATAACGCATAGTCAGTGCCCCTCCTATTAAGTGTATCCAAGCACCTACCATCTCTAACTGTATCATGCATGTCAAACGTGTATCCTGATTGAGACCTACTACCATATACCCCATTGGTCCTTTCCTCCTTTCAATGACTAATCTTAAGTGTTCCCTATTTTTGCAAATCTAATAGATTCTGAAGGATGATTTCATTAACTTCTGCTTGCTTTTCCTATGCCCTGGAAACTATTTCTTGTGATTAAATGATCATGTCATCATCTTCTTTACAACTTCTGATCTCTTCTTTCAAAGTTCTCAATGTATCTGCTATGTTAGGATAATACTCATCACCATGTTGTTCATCCGATCTATAGGAAGAATCTCATCAACTGTAGTCCATGTTTTTACTTATCATCTTGATCTTCTACTTCCTGCAAACATACCATATCAGATAATCAAATATACAAATAATCAACATACCTTAGTGAAGTTCAAGGAAGGCTATCTCGTCTACGAAATTAATATATATTAGCACAAACGATGTATATATAATGAAATCAACATATCAATCATCTCAACATAAACATACTTAACCTTTACATGATTGAACAATTGCAACAATTAATATCACAATGCATGCATAAAAAACACACATATACAACTGACATGCCTGCATGACAAACACATTATGCCCATCAAGTCCAAGTGTTCAACCTGCGAGCTCTGATACCAATCTGTAGCCACCCCTCCCACATTTACCTGATTTAACTAGCCTACTAGGGTAAACATGAGATGGAGAGCTATGGTGACCCGACCCGACCTCCTAGCTCCAATTGAGGAAGTGAGGTCAACAAACTAACCACAAACTAACAATTCACCTCATTCCTCAGGGCTATAGGACACTTAAGGGTGAAAGAACCACCCCAAGTGACCAAACTCTAAGCTGGGGCTCCTTTTCACACACTTTAACCACCAACTTCAAATGTGACAAGGTCTCCATGTAGTTATAGGCCTCCAACCACATGCTTGAGCCTATGTAGGTGTAGTTGTGAACAAAATTGTCCAATTCAGAGGATGTGGTCCCATGATTTGAGCCTCAATCCTTGGTCACCCTCTAGACCACTACCAGTAGAACTTACTAAAACTTCTTAGAATCATAAATGACATGCCAACAAGGTTAAACATACAAAATCAACTCGAAATATTGACCTAAACTACCTAGGACACAATAGGAATTTCATCAAACACATGGAAACTAGGTAATCTATAGGTCATGAATGCATATATGATCATAAAAGTATGATATTAGTCTTTGAATCACCAAGAAGGCCTTATGCCCTCTCCACATAGCTGCAACAACACTTATTAGTCCATACATTCATCAACGATCAATGGTTAAATTGTTAAAGACAAGACCCATAGGGGGTACACATTATATGAAAAACATATAACCAGAAAATAACCAGCATATATAGCACGGAATCCCAACCATAAAATCACCAACACATTGCCAACAAATATACGTGGATAACAATAGAATAATAGTTCTTATTAACCTATGAAATTACCAACCAAGTCGGGGACTTCCACCTACCACCTGACCATATATTGGGCTAAACCAAATCTCTCTTTCAAGCAATCACCCTCATGCCATATTATGAGGATGAATGTGGGATCGCATGGAATAAAGGTAAAAAAAAAACCAAAATAGGGCTTTGAGAAGTCAAACCACCTCAACCCTCAACCAGTGATTCACACTCATGGTCAGACATCACTAACACCAACTAGGCCAGTCTCTACCCAAGTTCTCCAGGGATATAGGAACTAGTAACTTAACCCACAACCTTCTTAGGGCTCCGAAGCATTTGTCCAACTTGGCTCGAGGGACTAGTAACTCAACCCACTAAGGGCTCCATAGAGTTTGTCCCTACCTATGCTCCAAGACTAGTAACTCAACCCAAGCTATTCTAAGACGTCTAAAGCATTTGTTCCAACCCATAGACATAAGGAATTATGAGAACCAACTAGAAAATAATCAAGAGGAAAACCCCACAACACCATGGATATCTAGGAAATGGTGAGGCAAGGCTAAAACCATTGTTAATCCAGGAAATCCTCCATGAAAATGACAACACATAACTAGAAAGCCACCTGCATATATCATGCATCCATAAATTAACATGTTATCTATAAATAAATCCCGTTGTAACTTTTGATCCGCCTGTTCCCTTGCACTTTCTTACTTTCCTTTTCCTTCTTTGTTCAATCCAAGTGAAAAATAGATTGCTCCAAGTATGCTCCAATAAAACTCTAAGTGTGCAAGAGTAAGAGAGAATGAGAGGACATAAGAGAGCTCCAAGCTAAAACTGTCAAAATGTTGTGAACTAATCCTCAAAAGCCTTTTTATCATTAAGGCTCTATTTTCTTCATTTTTCCTTCAATTTCTTCCCTCACATGCAAATTTGTGACCCTTCATATCCCTTTTCTCCTATTTTCCTTTATTTCATAAATAAAATGTCAATTAATGTCACTTTTCCTTTTCCAATGCCCTTGCCAATTTCCATAACCATGATTTAATCACTAGTGATACCCATCACTATGTTTTTCCCATCATTTAGCTTGAAATATGTGTCCCGTAACTTTGGTCTTATTCTTATTTACATTGGAAATCAACCCATGGTTTTTACATCTTCTTTGTGTAACAACCAACTACTCAATAACCTTTGTTTTGACCAATCCATGCCCCACCCAACGACCACAAAAAATGGTTGAAAATTATCCTCTTCTTATGCATGGGGGTGTGGGAGGGCTAAATACCCAATGAGGCCCATTTCTCATGCTTATGTGTAATGAGGTAGTGAACTTGAAAACAATAGTGAAAAACTATGAGATTCTAGAGAATAATTCTCCAACCTAGAATATGGTCATCCCCACTCAATCCAATGGATCTCTCATGACAGAGAAGCCTTTGGAGATAGTGAATTTACCACCTAAGAGTGTTCTCTATCGATTGACACACAATCCTACTATTAGGGATGCCTAAAACTATAGTATTATTGAGGATTTAGCCAGCGCCCATGTTCCATATCTTCCTTGGAGGTGTTTCAAATCTATGCTACACAATGAAGGACCTTATTAACCACTATTGGAGGGGTTGATCCCTAATAGTATAAAATCATTATGTTTGATATTGTTGCAATTTGGTATTGATTATCTCATCATGATCATTCCACATTTTAGACCTAAGTTTTTGTCCATATTATGGATATTTACCACACTGAAGGATGCTCCACATATATCATCGCATTATCATATTGGAAAGATATCAGTTATATGGAACTCATTCAGTCAACAACAACACTCTAGGCCTTTAATTACCATACCATTTTACCTAACAGAGTCATCCCTACATTTTCCATCAATCTTAGGGGAAAATTTATCTTTTTGATGTGGAGGTAATTAATACCATGCTTGAGTACAATATTCTCATTGGACATAGTTGGTTATGTGATATGACTATCATGTCATTAATATTTTTCTTTCTTTCTTGAAAAATGGTATAATTAATTATCTTTCACATTACACAATGACTAGGACAACCATTGTGGGAACTATAATACCATTTGTTGGTGACACCCCTTCAAGTTATTCAAATGTCAATGCGAGTCTATTTAAAACTTGTATTTCATGGTAATTTCTCCAATTCCCCACCTAATATGACAATTGACACTATTTTCCCATGCATTTATTATGTTCCATCACTAAATTTGGATGTCATTAGCCTATTGACCCTTGGATGGTTCCATCTCTTTCAAATGTACACTTATATGATGTGCAAATGCCACTTTTAGAATAATATATTTCCTCTTTGGTAGTTCCATCATTGCCTATTGATGTTAGTTAGAAAATCCATTCCCATATGGAATATGATTAGGATACCCTACATGCGTAGGTCATCACTCCACTTATTTCACATGATTCCTTTAATATTGAGTTTCCTTCACAAAAGGACATCTTGGAGGTCATGGATTCATTTGATAAACCAAGGGAGGATATGCCTCATGATGAATCTATTCTCCCCATTTTGGAAAATTTGGAGCTTGAAAAACTAAATCTTGAATCGATTCGTGGGAATTTCCATCCAATGAAGAGCCACCCTTGCACAAAATCATGTCTTGAATTTCTGTTACTAAGCTTTCCGCTAAATTGTCCAATCTAAACCCTCATAATTAAAAGGTCATTATACCTAAGTTTTGTCTTTATAACCATAATCAAGAAGCTACACTATCTCATGATACCACTCACTATTATGTCCTTTAGTAGTTATCGATAATGATATGATTCTAGGTTTTCACTACAACCATCAATCTTTAGGAATTTCGCAATTCAACTCTATGTCATATAGCCCTCACATGGTATGACATATGATGCTGAAAATGACCCATCAGTTCATAAATATCCATAGGAATTATTGGCATGTTCCAAGTGGTGGTCACTGCATGATGTAACGTATCAAATTCTGTTGCAACTTGTACATACATTAGAGAAAATTTCAGCATAAAAGTTCCCATGAAATTTTCATGTAATTTCTATGTCATAATATGTAAGCCAATGAAAATTCCTTAAATTTAAAAGGATATACATGTGAATATTTTGGAGGGAAAAGAAAAATACCTTTTTTAATTGTACTTTTGGCTTATCTCCTTATAGGTTTACTCAAATTTCTAGTGTATACACTCATTGGATGCATAATTCAATTCCACAGCCAACAAATACCCATTATGCATACTTTTGAGAAGGCCCACATTAATAAAAAAATGAAGATAAATTAAAAAAGTGTGTTCAACATGATTTTTTAATGTATCTTCAATTTTTATCAATGTGGGTCTTCTAAGAAGTATGAATAATGCATACTCTTTGGATGTGGAATTTAATTATGCATCCAATGAGTGTCTGCACTTGAAATTTGAGTAAAACTATAAGGAGATAAGCCAAAAATACAATTAAAAAAAAGTAGTTTCCTTTTTTTTTTATTAACACTTATTTTATTATTTTAACTATTATTTTATTATTTTTCCTTAGGAGGCCACTTTTAGGATGAAAATTTCCTCTAATGTTTATTTACTATTGCTTTAGTGTGTGATGCAAGTTTTTTTTCTTTACATGTGGTTTTTTCAATTTGATTTTTATCTTGTTTCGTGCTTGATTTGTATTTATTAGTCACGTACATTTGGCTTCTCATAGGCACATCCATGGTGTTATCAAGAGGTTGTATAGGTTATTCCTCTATTTATGTTGACATTTGTCACAATAATTGAGCACTTATACAAACATACACGTCCACAAACAAGAATTGTGAATCATGTCATTTGAAATCACAAGTATGAACTAACCTCGACATACATAGTACATCATATCCAAAATCACCAAAAAACTATAAAGTAAAAAATGTAAAAAATATATCATCGTGTTTTTACCCAATCGATGTTTTATTTCTTTCATTGTGTGATTTAACCATGAGTCTAGTCTTTCCAGATGGTTGTTATAAGATATGGTGGCATTTTTACTATGGCATACCATTGGGTCTTAGGTGTGTTTTCTTGACCTCAACATATAGGGGTAAGTCTTTCTCTGCTATCACCATTTCATTGTTCATCATCTTGATTGTCTTCATTGCACCATACATCTAATATTATTGGGTTACAACATTATCTTCTCTTTATTGCATATTTTAACTTATGTAGTAAATGATGTGTCTTCATGTATGCATTAGAATAGAAACTACTTTCCATTTTGGTGCCCATGTTGCATATTTCTATAGGTTTGAAATTCCACCTCTAGACTTGCCATGACTTGAGTTGAACCTAATTTCTCTCTCTTCTACTAGATTTTGGCTATACCCCATGGGGGATTTGAATCTTATTTATGCTACCTTGCAATCACAAATTCTTAGTTCTAGCACTATCTTATGCATACTTCCCAACTGTTATTTTCCATTGCTTCACTCACTTCCATAGGAGTCACATTTAAACCCTTTTCATTTGCATCATCACTTGACTTCGCTTGGTGACCTTACCCAGGAAAGTTCATTTTTTTGAATCGATTTACTATGCCAACCTATTTTCCTCATCATTCTTAGGGTCATTCCATTAGCTCAGAACTAGATGCTTTCCCTCTATACAACTTGTTTCTCTAGGATGAGCATCCTTTAAATTCCTTTAATTATCACCAATGAATAAAAGACAGCAATGTTTCTCTTCTCTATTTCTATCACTTGTTAGAATAATGAGAAAGAAACCAAGCATAATTTTACCTCTTTTTCATGCTTATTAAAACTTCATTAAAAATACACCTTATCGATCATATTTTTAACTATTTTTCATGCTTGTTAGGAATGCATGACATGGACACCTTATTAATCATACTTTTACATATTTTTCAATCTCATTAAAACCTCACAAAAAGGAGACCTTATCAAGTATAATTTTATCTATGTTTTGGGCTCATTATAACTAAATGAAAATACATTACTAAGCATACATGTTTTCTCTTTCATGCTTGTTAGTATATGAGGTAGATACAAAAAAAGGGGGGGCAGTGGGGGGGTAAGAGGGTGGGGAGGGTGGGGGCGAGCAAGGTGGTGGGGGGGGGGGGTGGCGGAGTTAGGGAGTTGGGGGGGGGGGGGGGGGGGGTGGGGGGGGGGGGGGGGGGGGGGGGGGAAAGGTTGTGGGGGGTGGGGGAGGTGGGGGGGGTGGGAATTTTCTTGTCTTAGAATATAAAAATGGAAACATTAGCCATGTCATCCTCGCACAAGGCACTTGTTTGCATCCTTATCCTACATATGACTTATAGCTTTCCTAGGAGTCACACAATACATATCATACCTTTTACTCCAACTAGTTACTCTTCTAGTCATTATGGAGCATCCTTTGATGCCTCCTATGTGTTTACATGATATCTCCTAGTGCTCTTCAGTCAATGTTGTGAAGTCACTTCCTGTCATGATATTATATGTTCAAGGGAATTTTAAACCTCAATTATCCATATGCATTTCTTGTTGACCTTTTTTGTCAGTCATCCTTATTTTAGTTGTAGTTGGTGACTTCATCTATTCACATCATCTATTCATTTTTTTGTGTTGATTTGTGGGGATATATCAAGGCCCTCCCTCAATAGATGTTCTCTTTTCAACATCAACTCATTATCTAGGAGTGGGGTCTAGAAATTGGTTGTATATTGGAGATTCCAATCCTCAGTGTTCATCTATTCACACCTAGAGGATTTTTCTAGGTACCTTGATTCCAGTTTCATCGTTGGTGGGTCCCCTCACATCTATTAATGGAATACATCAATGACCAATAACCAAGCACTTTCTACCATGCTCAACATTAACTCATTTGTTTGCATGATGTACACTCGTGTAATCGGGGTTGAGATGAAGACCTTAGTTTCGGGTGCATATCACTATGTTATTGAACCCCTCATAAGCTGTAATGGAGTATGTACCTTATAATGTTATTTACAACCACTATGGGGCACCTTCCTTGTATGTGTCTAATTTCATACTAATTTATATTGTAATATATATCCACAATGTATTTTTTTGTGGCTATGATCTCTCTTTTGATAGCATAGTTATATTCTTGCTTCAAAGTCATGTATTAAGAATTTCATTCATGGATTCACAGTGTATACTTTTGGCATCCATCTCCAGTTATTTCTAATGCCATACATGGGTATGATTTTCTCAAGGATGACCTATATGTGATTCATATTTGGATGTTTTGATAGGTCTTATCTAGTTCATTGGTTCTTCTCTCCTTGAATTTTTCTGAACCACCATATCATAATGCATTTCGGCCATTAGTTTCTCTTCTAACCTCATATGTTAGGAGTCATATATTATCTTATTATTTATCACCCTCAGGGTTAGAAAAGAAAATAGATTTAAATGGAATTATTTGAGGGATGAGATGCCACTCCCATGTCCCTAGAAAGCTTCACCTTCAGTCCTCATCACTCCCTATCCTCAAAAACTTAGTATCACATTACTATGTTTTAGTTACAATGGAGTGATGAAACTCTTTACATAAAAATATTACTTAAAAAAAAGTGGTAATTAATGGTGAAACATTTTATATGGTTTCCCAAGATGATCAACCTGAATTGGGATAAGATCACCTAGAAATGGATCAATTAATCAATACTTTATTCTAACTTTTATTAGCCCTAGGTGTCTAGTTTCATCCTCCTAAATATATGAGATGCATATATAATGAGGTTGTAACACACCCCACTTAACTAGTGAGGTGGTCACTGATAAATGATCAAAATTAATCCCATTAATCCCATTTTGATCGACATAATTGGTTGTAAAACATGAAACCTATATTTTGGATCAATCATGTTAAAGAAAATACAATAATAAAAAAAATTAAAAGAATCACACACTATCTTTCCTCTATCATTGTTAATCACTTTGCTTTCTCATCACTTGTATCCTTGGTTAAGATGCATCTATCCTAGTTCTTTGTAATATTATTTATATTATGTAAATTTCACATATGTATATATAAAAGTATTCTCATTTTTTAATCTGTTAAAACCTACATTTAATCTTTATGAAGATATTGTTAGTAGTTGTGAGGATGGAGGGTTTAGATATACCTCAAAAGTAATTATAACCTTTTTTCTCTTAGATTTAAATAAAAAATGTTATAAATTAAATTAAAATAAAATGTTACAAATATTTTTATTTTGAAATAAGCTATTGTTTTTGGGCATGTGGTATCGATAAGTCATGGTATTGTATTAAAATCCTAGATCCATGACATAATAATCCAAAGTCTAGATGGCCCATGTTATTGATAAACCATGGTAGTAGCTCATGGTATTATAATTTTCTTCCCTCCTCTCCCTCTCTATCTTTCTCTTGTGGGTATTGGCCCATGGTATTGTAAAAAAAGGTACTTAGAAGTTAATAATATCCACGGTAAATATTCATGATTAAAAATCTTGTCATATTATAAATATTAAGTTTTTATCGGCTTATTAATTAAATTTATAGATGGAATACATCTATATTAATTTTTACAAATATATTGATTACATAAAATATAATATTACAATATGATATGTTACTTAATATTTATAACCACCCTACCTAATAAATAGTGGCTAGGGGTGGGGAAATATACTAATTAAAATGTAATATTATTAAATTTTACTTAATATTTCAGGTCACACTGCACCCTAAATACTACATTCTACTCAACATTCCCCCCTACTCCTACTAATTTTGTTGAGAAACTTCTATTATATTGAGTTTAATTTCCTACAACTAAAAGCATGAATGCAACAAGATATAAATTTACCTAATTATTATTATTACAAAAAGGCTTATTACAGAAACACCACGAAATTTACTTGGTTATTATTACATGATATGCCCAATTGAATCCTCCACTTCCTTTACCTAATTTTCTTTGTTATTCAATGAATACGCTAATCGATCTCTTTTTAAATTGTATACATATACTTTTCAAAATTGAGTTTATTAATGTTAGCCGACACATTTTTTTTATTTTAATTAATTTTTTTTATTTTAAAGTAACGTTACACATATCTTCAACATATACAATATATATTAACCGACACATATATGGTAATGTTACACATATCTTCGGCATATACAATATATATTAGCTGACATATATATTTTTTTAATATTTTTTAATGTAATGTTACGTTTCGTGACAACATCTCCCTCATATTTTTTTAATATTTTGAATGTAACGTTATGTTACGTGACAACATCTCCCTCATAGTTTTTTAATATTTTTTAATGTAACATTACATTACATGACAACGTCTTCCTCATATTTTTTTAATATTTTATAATATAACTTACGTTACCCGACAACATCTCCCTCATATTTTTTTAATATGTTTTAATGTAACGTTACGTGACAACATCTCCCTCATATTTCTTTAATATTTATTAATGTAACATTACATTACGTGACAACATCTCTCTCATATATTTTAATATTTTTTAATGTAATGTTACATTACGTGACAACATCTCCCTCATATTTTTTTAATATTTTTTAATGTAACATTACGTTACATGACAACATCTCCCTCATATTTTTTTATTATTTTTTAATGTAGGGGAAGCATATGAGATAGAATCTTCGAGTGGTAGATCTCCATCATTGATTGTTGCAGTGGTCCCCGCCCAACATCACATCCCATTAAGCCCCTTCACTATTTAACTAATTAACTTCTTAACCAATGGTCCACATCACTCCATGCTCCAGATCAATCGAATCCACTTGGTCAACATGCCTAAAAGTTAATAAGCATGGGGGGTGGCACAAAGTGGATTTATTAACCCACCCATCTCTAGATCTACGGTGGAGATTGATTGTGCTACCCCTCCTCAAATTCTTCTGAAACTGATGTAGGGGGTGTCATAAGGCACCTTCTAGTTTTTTTAAACCACCCATTAGTTCCAATGACATGTGCTTTTGACATGATGGGGCCCATTCCTCTAGCCTCCTTCTTGGTGTCAGCCTACTACCCCAATCTGGCACTTCATTCTGGTGCTTTCCTTTGCACCTCCAGGGTGGGACCTCTAGGATGCATCATCTCGGTCCTATCACCTAGTTAATTCCCTAGCCTGCTCCTCTTTGCACCTCCAATATGGGACCTCGGGTACATGTCATCCCAGTGTCACCATCTCGATGCTCTCCACAACTACACCTCTTTGTACCTTCATGATGGCACCTCCGAGACACATCATCCTAGTCATCGGGACACTTTGAATCGAGCCACCCCTCCAAAATTACAAGATATGATTCTCTGGGATGAGTTACCATTAGGGCTCCACTTCTGGCCAATCGGGATGCTCTCCACCTCCATGATGTAAGCTTATCTAGACAGGTGCCCAATCATCAATGTCCTCCCTCACACTACTAATTAAAAGTTATCATGGTGTGGCCTCTCGGCCACGTCACCTTCCCTTCATACAATGGTGATAAATCGAAATCACACCACCCAATCTGATGGTTCCACAATTTTTATAGAAATATTTGGGCACATCAACCCAAAACTTATATATCGATGTATTAGGGCTCATCAACCACTAAAAGAGTTGTTTCATACCATAAAGGAACATAATCATCTGAATATATCATTGCCCAAAAGTTCCATCTGAGAAACCATCTAGAAATTGCCTAAATTGAACCATACTGACTGCTCCACTGGCAAAGTGCGATGCATATTCAATGGTACACTGCTAGGGTATGATGCATACTATTTAGGCCTTCTATAGGGAACGATGGGTGAGGATGGACAAATGTCTGAGATAGTTTGCTAGGTGGTTGCTGACGGAATCTTCTCCTATGCCACTTGCCTCTCTGAATTTGCCCAAGGATGAATAAGGTATCTAAGAAATCTCCAATCCCTTCTCTTGTGGAACCAATTGTAACAAGTGGAATGACACTATTCAAACCCCATGGATGACTCATATTGTTGCAAACTTCTATAAATGGATCCCTCATCCAAGAGATCTAGAGGTTGGAATGTTGTGAATTGCAAGGAAGTGCTGATAGTTTATAATTGAGGAAAGTATTATATTGTTGGTGTGGTCTTGCTATTTCATGAGGTGAAGAAGGATTCAAGCTGGGAGGATGACGCTGGATCAGACAACTGGGCTGTGATTCTCCTTTCTATTAATAAAGCTTTTCAAGTTTTCTTCCATATGATTGAGTAATTGTGAATGTTATCATTTGTGAATGCTATCATTTGTTCATTATATATCTAATTCTATAATGTTTATGATGTAATAGATCATGGTGCTTTGAGGGTTCTTTGTTGCTGTACTTGTGTAGGAACTCTCCAAGCATGTTAAGTATGGGAAGGAGTTGCAGGATCTGTCAAAGGGGAGGGAGATCAAGCAAGGGATTAAGCAGAAGTTCTAGGTTGGTTCCATTATATTTCTCTTATCTATTACACGTAGAAGAAATCATTGAATTGCTTTAAAATGTTGTTTCTAGGGTAGGTACCAAACCTAGAGGCCTAGCATTCTTTAGGAATAGCAGTTTTCCTTGAAATAAATTGGCGACTCCACTAGCGAAGAACAAATGTTTGTTTGTTGTTATTTTTGTTTTATAAAATATAGACAGAGTCTAAAGCCAGCCAGGTAGCCTTCGAACTACTCTTGCTATGCAATTGCATAATAGATAAACGCTTCTTCAGTCAATCTTTGGTTTAGTTTATGAATTGAACATTTGACTTACAAGCACATCTAGATGCCCGTTTTGGTATCTCAGTAACCTCTCAAGACATTCCATCATACTTTTCTCTTTATTGTTCATTGAAACCCACCTTAACTCATTGAAAATAGCTCCACATTTGAGCCAAAACCCATTTTAGTTGTGCTCCCTGGACCATCGCACTGTCTTCCACTGTAACTCAGTATGCATCACACCTCCCAAGTGTAGTAAGTGTGATGCATCTCAGTTTCTATGAAGCCTAAGTGTGATGATTGACTGAACCCTTATTTCCATCTACAAATTGAGGATTTTTTACCTTGTTTTCAATTTTGTTTGGTTGTTTTGCTGCTTATGAACAGTGCCACTTTACTGAAGCTTACTTGCATCACTTAGATCAGCCACAATTACATTAGGATTAGTGAATTTTTTTTTGTGTATTTGTTCCTCATTTACAATCCTTTGTTAAAAATTTGTTTAAATCAATTTGTTGCTTTGGTACGAAAAGTGTCGTAATTGTCGTTTTGTGTTGAAAAGAGAAGTGTCATAAATTCTTCCTTCCCTTGATAATCAATTAAAATTTTCTTCATGTATTTGGTTTGATTTGTTTATATTCAACGTTTCGAAAGCATTTTTATTCAAAATTGAAAAGTGTCGTTTTGAGTCTTCCTTTCTCTTTTGAAGAAGAAATTGTTGAAAATGTCATTTTGAGCGAAATATTTCAGATCTTTGCTGCATGTAGTTTTCCTTTTTAGCATTTTTTCACATTAAGGAGAATGAAAACAAATACATGCATTTGCATTTAGAATTTTTTTATTTGTGTGCGAAAAGATGATTTAGGGAAATGCACTAGTGTGGTCTCTTTGCTCTTTGCTTAAAAGCATTGTTATTTTCTTTCCCTAGTAGCTAGGATTTTCATTGCTCATAATAAACAAAGATTGTTTATCATTGTGGATTGCAACTTAGGAATTTCATATAATCATCACGCGGTGAACCATTGAAAGGTAAAATCTAAGCAAGATCAACTTTAAAAAGAATTTCAATGAACCTAACAACACTTTGGAACTTAACGCAACATATCTAGAGGTCTAGGCTACAGACGTGTTCTGGCGTCGTTAAAACAAGTGGCTATCGTTTTCATCGAAGGTTGGGTGATTCCTCCTCCTTGATACGAAAAGTTCTAGCATGGACTTGTGGTCCCTGTACAATCGTGTATATATTGGGAGACCACAATAGGCTCAAATAGTTTATCCATAGGAAACCGAGTCTGTCGCCTTATTGATCGCAATGCACTGAACACAACATTTTGGAAGATTGACTGTCGTACATAAGTCCTTGGTAATTTCTCTTTAATTTATCACCAAGGTGTTTATTGTAGTTTTGTTATTGGTTTGGTAATCCCTTTGTCTAGATTCTCCAGAGAAATCACTTTCATTCCTTTTCAACTCTTTAAAAGAAAAGGTCCATCTAAGCACTTGTCCTTTTAGGTTCATTAAAAATCGAAGGGGACTAGAGTCATCTTTAGCTTTTTCTCGACTCTTAAAAACTGAAAAAGCAAAGTTGTGTCCAAAGTGTCGTTAAAATTAATTCACTACGAATAACATCCCTATCCCTTAGTTGATCTTAGGTTGAGAAATATGGAGAAAAATTTGGAGTCCACTGATCAAGGAATCCCTTTTGATGGGAATCGTAGTCCTTTTCCTTCTTTCATAAATATTGGTGCTCCTTATATGGCTGTGTTATCCCTTTCAGGATTTACCCTTGGCTTGTTAGTATGGCTGTTTTCAACCTCTGTCGTTCAAAATTTCATGATTTCTCCACAATCGAGTACACCTTCAACTGGACAAAATCAACCTCCAGTTGATCCTGAAGTTGACCCTTTTCCTTCTTCCTCATTTGTTTCTTCCTCCCCTTCTTCCTCTTCGCTTGGTGAAAGTATTGATACTAGTAACAAGGTGGTTAAGAAGAAGAAGAAAGGGTAGGATAAGAAGAAGAAGCCAATTCAGCAAGGGGGAATCCAAGAAACCATTGCTCTGAATGCAACATCTAATGTAAATCCGTCCACTAAGCTTCACAAACCCAAATATCCATGCATAATTTGTGTGGGAGACCATTTTCATCAAAATTATCCTTACTTTCCTTGGATCATGAAAGAATAGTCTTCCCATTCACATCATCCCGTGTCATCAACCTCTGGAGATCATGTTGGTAACACACCATCAACTAGTGATAGTGAGGTTCATGGACAGAACGGAAAGGTTAGGATTCCATGTAGGTTATGTGAAGGTAATCATTCCCTTCACCTTTGTCCCTTTTTGGATGAAGCCAAAGAGTGTTGGATAACCGTCCTGCTTCATCGCAGCAATTTCCATCTGGTTACAAGAAACTCTCCCTAAATCCTTCACTAGTTGAAGAACCGACTGGCCAAAATCAACCATCGGTCAAAACCACTCTCTCTGAAAGTGAATCCTATGAGTCTATACCTAACCAAAATCAATAGGTCGAGGTAACTGTTGACCTGATTTCACCTTCAACTAATCATACCTTTCCCGAAGAGAGTGAAAATGATATCGTTCAAGTTCCTTTTGTTACATCAGAATCTAATGACCTTGGGGGCAATCTGCTTGTTCCATCAAGACAGGAGGAAAACCCCCCAGTTCTCGTAACTCAAGGGGTTAATTCTCTCGTTTCTTTGGTACCCCCTCTAAATAGTCTAGTCACTTCCTTTGATTGGAATCGACTGGCAGGATCTTGCCTTCCTTCTTATGTGCCTTTCCAGATCATAGTACAAGTTTGTAAAATGATTATGTTTGGCACTATTATAGATGAAGGTGCATCAATGAGTATCCTTTCCTCAACTGCTTGGAAAGCGCTTGGTTCACCACCGCTTGTCCCTGTTACCTAGAATCTATTAAGCTTTAATAAAGGAACTAGTCGACCATTAGGGATCCTTCCTAAGCTACCTATTACTTTGGGAGAAAAGCCCTCTCATCTGAACGTGATGGTAGTCCTAGGAATTTTAGACTACAATTTACTTCTTGGGCATGACTATGTTCATAATATGGAAGCTATTGCTTCAACACTCTTCCAAGTGATGTGTTTCCCACATGAAGGCAAGATTATCACCATTGACCAGCTCTCAATTCCTGGCCCAAATATAGCTCCAAGTCAATCATCGTCCCTAAATGGTCCATTTATATCAACAGTGTCATCCCCGCCATGAGTTAATTATGTGGCAAGATGTTCCATACCTACATCAGTTGGTGATCAATTCAGTGATGTTGTCCTTCATACTAGGGGCATGTAAACCAATCCAAGCATAGTTTGTTCATTTCAAGCTTGTGTAAACATGAAACTTAATCTAAGCATAGTTCCCCATGGTTCAAGCTTGTCAAAAAATGAACCCATTTTCAATTTTTAACCCTTGTGATTGCCATTCTGTCATCCTTTTGAGCCTTGTTTGTTTTCATCTCATCACCACCATCTCTTTCGTTGACCATATGCTTTCACTTGGTTGTTTTATCCATTTTGAAGAACAGTTGCAATGAGTGGTCTTATTAGCCAACCTCTTCACATAAATCAACATGTTTTGAGAAGTTCCAACATCACCAGAACCAATTGCTACCCTAGACACCACAAGTTCCTCAAAATAGATTCCTCTTTAAACTCTTTTCAGACTCTTTAAACATGAAAAGATAGTCGAGCACTTGTCTTTTCCAGCTCGATAAAGTATTGGAAATGTCATCTCTCCTATATTATTTTATTCTTTTTTGGACCTGAGGGATTACTTTACGAAAAAGAACTTATGGAGTTTTCTCTTCATCGTTTTTCAAACTCTCTAAACTTGAAAAGGACCAAGTTATCCTTGTCATTAAACTCGTTAAAACAATAGCGACAAACTTGTCCATCTAGATGAGACTGAGTTTCACTGTCGCTAGACTCGTTAAAACATTAAAGAGTGACAGGTTTGCCCGAAGGGTGAATTATAGAACAAGCATAGGTTATCCTCCTCAAGCTTGACAAAAATAAAGAGGTATTGGTCAGCAATGAATGAGGAAAAAGGGAAAATAACTTGAAGAATTTATGGTAGTAAGTCGCTCTTGAACATGACACTTTCACTTCATCTCCATTATTGAGTTGGGTTGGGCTATTCCATTCACTGGTCATCACACCATTGGTCTTTCATACCATCCATCCCTTGGGGTTAACGTTACCAATTCATCTCAGTGTCATTGACATGTTCAAGAGAAGTCATTCAATTGAGAAATCACCACCCAGTTAATGTCTCATACACAGCAATACCTCCTACCTTCATTTTTTCATGACCACCATTCCTGAACCTTGTGTCGTCAGTCCGTTTTCACCTCTAGAAATCATTTGTTTTGTTTTGTGTCGTACATGTGGGATAAATCAAGGCCCTCTTACGACGGGCCTCTTCTTGTCAACATCAGCTCATTATCCAAGAAGTTGACTTAGAAACAACCCTTTCAGTGCTTTGAAGCTTGCATACATCAATGGCAAGTTTCTCACTTCCGGCGACAGGTTGACATCAATGGCCTTCGACCGGAAGATTTTACGTGATGTTCGACATTGGATCATGTATTCACACCATGTGAATTGTATTGTAGTACCTTGAGGATCATTTTCATTATTGGTAGTTCCTCTCACATTTGTTAATAGCTCACATCATTGGCTCATAATCAGGTGATGTCTTTCCATGTTCAACTTGAGAACATCTCTTCACATAGATTGCTTGTACATTGAGCGAAGATTAAACGAGTTTTGAAGACCCCGGATCTAGTTTCATCCATATAGGTTGCGATATATTTAGGATATAAAAACATCAAATGTACAAAGGCTCGACACAGATGGTCATCCTAACCATGGATTGCGACTCTATATCTGTAGAATCACAAATCTGTATCTGCAAACGACTATCTGATCTATGTACATGAAATGAAATTTATAAAGCTGAGCATGGGAATGTCTCCCTCAGCTAGATAATGAAATTATATTATGATGATGTATTGTATTGTAACTTATGCAGGTCACCTTCTAGTTCGAAACTTCGGATCCTCATGATAAAGCATTTCATCCGACATGAATATTTACGACCTCATGCTTTAGGGGGCAACTGTTATAGACATACTTGGGCACATCAACCCAAAAATTATATATCAATGTATTAGGGCTCATCAACCCCTAAAAAAATTGTTTCGTACCCTAAAGGAACATAATCATCTGAATACATCATTCCCCAAAAGTTCCATCTGAGAAACCATCCAGAAATTGCCTAAATTGAACCATACTGACTGCTCCACTGGCAAAGTGCGATGCATACTGAGTGGTACACTACCAAGGTGTGATGCATACTATTTAGGCCTTCTATAGGGTGTGATAGGTGAGGATGGGCAAATGTCCAAGACAGTTTGCTAGGTGGTTGCTCATGGAATCTTCTAGAAACTTCTCCTGTGCCACCTACCTCTCTGAATTTGCCCAAGGATGAATAAGGGATCTAAGAAATCTCCAATCCCTTCTCTTGTGGAACCATTTGTAACAAGTGGAATGAAACTAATCAAGCCCCATGGATGACTCACATCCTTGCAAACATCTATAAATGGATCCATCATCCAAGAGATCTAGAGGCTGGATTGTTGTGAATTGCAAGGAGGTGTTGATAGTTTGTAATTGAAGAAAGTATTGTATTGTTTGTGTGATCTTGCTATTTCATGAGGTGAAGAAGGATTGAAGCTAGGAGGATGATGCTATATCAGACAAATGGGTTGTAATTCTCCTTTCTATTAATAAATCTCTTCAAGTTTTCTTCCATATGATTGTGCAATTGTGAATGTTATCATTTGTGAAAGCTGTCATTTATTCATTATATATCTTATTCTGTAATTTTTATGTTGTAATAGATCATGATGCTTTGACGGTTATTTGTTGTTGTACTTGTGTAGGTAATCTCCAAGCATGTTAAGTATAGGGAGGAGTTGCAGGATCTGTCAAAGGGGAGAGATATCAAGCAAGGGATTAAGCGGAACTTCTAGGTTGATACCATTTTCTTTCTCTTATTTCTTACACTTAGAAGAAATCATTGAATTGATTTAAACTATTGTTTCTAGGGTAGCTTTATCCAAACTTAAATAGGAACACAACAAATTACAGAGATAAACATAAACACAAATATGCATCGGAAATAATACTTCATTTCATTAATGTAATATACTGAAATATGCTTACAAACAGTAATGGAAATAAACCAACTAGGGTGATGGTAGCTTATCTCTGAGAAGAGATGTGGTGGCTACATGCCTCTGAACTGTATTACAATGAGGCTTGAAGGCCTATTTATTGTTGAGAAACAATGGAAAACCCTTAACATTCCAAAACCTAACCCTAGAAGATGAAACACCAAACTATGGGCCCCGTTTGGGTAAATTGGTACATCAAATTCCTGGGGTCACAACTTTGGCATGCGATCTTCGTTTGATGTGTACAATAGCTCGTTAGAAAGATCTATCTGAGCACTACCACTTTGGGAAGGGCAACATCGGTCCATGGACCCATGTTGCCACCAAATTTCCCAAAAAACGTTGTTTAGGGCCTCAAAACGGCTCTGGAAATTTAGGACCCGAAAAACTGCTAAAAATAGTAAGTTGTGCTACATTTAAGGAAACTGAAAATGCTGAGAGAAACAATGGTGGGGGTCCAGGTGGACTTGGCAGGTGGCCACCAATATCCACCTAGATCATTCCTTGCCCCTTAGGAAGCAACGGTCCCCATTGCGTTGAGTTCCTCCATGAGATGAGGAAACTTTTGCTGAACTTGGTCCCTGGTGAGCCACTTGCCCTGGTGAAGGAGTTGGCCTGCTTTGACAACTCCATACAGTTGGATATTCTGTTGGCAAGTGTTCTTGATCTGTGTGTCCATGATCTAATCATTTGCAGCTTGTTCCATGCAATCTGGATTTAATTCTGTGGGTGTGAACTGTTCTGTAATGTCAGATGTGTCTAGCAATGGTGGAAAGTATGGCCGAAGGCGGTCCACATTGAACACAAGGTGCAGGCCAAGGAATGGGGGAATGCTGAGCTCAAATGCATTGTCTCCCATAGCCTTAGTAATGGTGTAAGGACCATAGTAGATTGGTCTCAGTTTCTGATAGGCTCCAGTAAGGCATTCCTTTTGTAAATGCAACCAAACTTTGTCGCCCATTTGAAACTTGTGTGGCACCTGATGTTGATCATGTCGCTGCTTGTACTTGGCATTTGATTTCTCTAGAATATCATGGACCCGTTGGCGAATATGTTGGATGTGCTCAATGAAGTTGGTTGCCTTGTCTGTTTCGGACTAGACATGAACTAAATTTGGGTGAGTAGCTACAAATGGCATGGCCACATCAATGGGGCATAGTGGCTAGAATCCCAAGCCCACCTGAAAAGGGTTGTAGCCAGTCGAGCTGTGAAAAGATCGGTTGCAGTTGTGCTGAACATAGGGGAGGCTCTTGTCCCATGTGTGTGGATACTTTGAGTTGTACATGCACAGAATGTGTACAATCATCCTATTGACAACCTCTGTCTAGCCATCAATTTGAGGATGGAAGGCTGTGGACTTAGCGAGTTTGGTGTCCAGCAATGACCAAATACTGGACCAAAATGTACTGAGGAACCGACTGTCCCGATTTGAGATGATAGACTGTGGGATCCCGAAATGCACCCACACTCATTCAAAGAAGAGTTTAGCAGTGGCTTCTGCTGTGATATTCTTCTTGCAAGCTGCCATAATGGCCATCTTCGAGAACCTGTCGATGACCAAAAAAACATAGCAATTTCACTGTTTAGTGGAAGGAAGGCCTGACATGTAATCCATGGAGATGGATTCCCAAGGTCGACTAGGGGTAGGCAACAGGGTATAGAGGCCTTGCTTCTTAATGGTCGATTTGGCAATGGCACAGGCAGTACATGATCTGATGTACTTCCCGACACCTTGTCAAAGGTTCAGCCAATAGAAATAATTTTGCAGTACTACCACCAATTTCTCTACCCTGAAATGCCCAGCAACCCAACTGTAGTGTGCTTCCCAAATCATCTTGGCATGCTCGCTTGAAGGAACACAAAGGTGACCCAAGTGACATAACAGGGCATCCTGGAGGTGAAAATTTGGAACATTCTGACCCTCCAAGGGTGTCTGGTATGTGTGGCTGAATTCTGGGTCACTTTTGTAGAGAATTGGCCAATCAGAAGCCTCATGCCCACAAGAGTTGAGCACAGTGGTGAACACCATGATTGGTGGTCAACTGAGACAATCTGCAACATTATTGGTGCTACCCTTCTTATACTTGATGTTCAAATGGAACTGTTGCAGGTATGTAGACCACTTCTGATGGCGATCATTCTGCAATTTCCCTTGGGTCTGTATGAACTGCAAGGGTCGGTGGTCTATGTGGATGACCATTTCCTTCCCCAAAATGTAATGCTTCCATTGTCGGCAGGCCTGCATAATGGAATACATCTCTTTATCATAAGTGGGATACTTCTGAACTGTGTTTGAAAGTGTTTCACTGTGATATGCCACTGGATGCCTGTGTTGAGTACGGACTACCCCAATAGCATAGTTAGAGGCATCTATCTCAACCTCAAATGGTTGTTGTAAATCTAGTAACGCGAGCACTGGTGCCATGCAGAGGAGATCTTTCAACTCTATGAATGCCCTCTATTGAGATTCAAACCAAAAGAATTTTGCTTTCGCTCCTCCCTTGGTGACTTGACTCAAAGGCCAAGTGATATGAGAAAACCCCAACACGAACCTGCAGTAGAAGTTGGCAAGACCTAGAAAGCTGCGGAGCTTTGCCAGAGTGGTTGAATATGGCCATTCCCGAATGACTTGGATCTTGGCTGGATCCACATGCACCCCTTGTTCATCAATAATGTACCCCAGATACTGAACCTAGGTCATGCAAAAAGTGCATTTCTCCAAATTGGCACATAGCTTGTGTTGCCACAATCTTTGGAGAACCTATCGGATGTGGTGGAGGTGCTCTTCCCAACTCTGGCTGAAGATCAGAATGTCATCCAAGTATACCACTAAAAATGAGTTGGTGAATGGCCACAAGATGTCATCCATTAGACTCATGAAGGTTGAGGTGCATTCGTCAATCCGAAAGGCATAACCAACCATTCGAAAAGGCCCTCCTTGGCTTTGAAGGCAGTATTCCACACATCAGAGGGTTCAATTGGTACCTAGTGATATCCTAACTTTAGATCAATCTTGCTGAAATATTTTGCCCCCTTTAGTTGCTCCAAGAGGTCATCAATTCGTGGGATCAAGTACCTATTATGGACAATGATCTTGTTTAGTGCCCGATAGTCAATACAGAGTCTCCAAGTCCCATCCTTCTTCTGTACCAACATGATCGGGCTCCCACAAGGCGATGAACTCGGATAGATGTGACCTTTCTGCAATAGCTCCTAAATCTGCCTCTTGATTTCATCGTTCTCCAAAATGGAGTGTCGATAAATTGGTCCAATCGGTAGTAGCGCACTTCAGGTCAGATAAATGGAGTGCTTGACTTGACAGTGTAGAGGAACCCCTACGGGGGAGGTGAAGATGTCCTTGTACTCCTCCACAACCTTGTCCATCTGTAGTTGTCATGCGGAGGGGCCCTATCTGGAGGCCGTGGCCACTGTCTTCTTCTTTCCTTGAGGGTGTATCGTCAGGAAAACAAATTTCCTAATTTTGGAAATGATCTTACTACATTGTTTTGCAGTAATCAAAGATATGGCGATAAGCGGTGCTACCTTTGGTACCGTGTACAACTTATTTCTCAATGTAATAATAATAGCATGAGGCCTTGATTCATACATAGCATGTCAGTTCCACAAATATGCTTGTCCTAATAATACATCACAAACTTCAAGGGGAGCAATGTCACACAATACCTCATCCATGAAGGGCTTCATGTGGTATGGAAGGTGACACTATTGGCTCACGCGAAGATCCCATCCTTGATGAAGCCACTCGATGGTGTACGGTTGTGGATGTGTTGTGGTCGGTAATCCCAACCGCTTCATGACCTCTGCAGAAATGAGGTTCTTTTGGCTCCCGCTATTGACAATGAACTATAGTGGGGAGACCTTTACCCACATATGGGAGTGGAAGAGACGCTCCTCCTCCTCTGGATCTTCGAGTTCATTTTTCTGGATCTTGGCAGTAGCAACAGTGGCATTGGGATCTGCATCAATGATCTGCTTCCCTTTATCATTCCCCTTTTTGGGTTCTGACTCAGAGTTGTAACATGTCTAATTCTAAAACCTTTAGCTCAGCCACCAGTGACTGCTTCGCTCGACACTCACTTGTGTTGTGAGTGGAGCTCTTATGGAACTCACACCATTTTTCATGTCCTTTTTCTGCTTTGCGGCACTATTCTTTGCTTGCAGCTTTGGTGGGTTGTCTTGGGTGCCCCGCCTTAGCTTTGTCATTTGTTCTGTGGTTTAGAGGCACCTTTCCATTGCTTTGGATTCGTAGATCCAAAGTCTCACTTCTTTTGTTTAAAATTCTGCTCGACCTTGACGGCATATCAGTATGCTGTGCCGAGCCAGGAGATGTTCAGGAATTCTATTTCTTCCTAGATGTACTTGTGTAGGTAGCCGCGGTATTTGAGTATCAAATGTTGCTTTGAATCCTTGATACCCAACTTTGTTCGAATGGTATGGAAAACATTGGTGAACCTCGGCATGTCTTGCTCCCTTCCCTTCCGCAGCGTGGTCCATTTTATGTATTCATCCTCATAGCTTCTGACAGGGTAGTAATGCTCCTTAATGGCACCCTGGAATGCATTCCAGGTGGGTGTGGCGGAAAATAGTGAGCCCGGTACTTTCATCCTTCTTCTCGCAGTAGGTTTCCCACCAGTGCTTGACGTGGGGGGCTGCTTTGAGAAGAGAAAAAATAATCTTTTCCCCACTCGAAAATTCATGAATAGAAAAATAACCCTCTAGCAGAATTAACCATTTATCTACAACATCTGTGTCTATCTAATCCTTGAATATGGGGATTTCAAAATTAACTTTTACCTTAAAGGGCGTGGCGTTTCTAGAGTATCTGCTGGAAGTCGATGCATCGCTTCTGGGTAGCCACTGAAGGATCTGGGCAAAGTTGTCGATCATCGCGTTCCGTTGTCACTCGAGGGCTTCTTCGAGCAAGATTTTGATAGGATATCCTGCCCCCTCATCTTTCTTCTCATCCGCCATGGGAGGATGTTGGGATTTGCGAGGTTGGTCTTGCAAAGGTTCAACCAGTTCAAGCCCTAACTCCTTATATCCCGACCTCATTGGGGACATGCAAAGAAAAAAAAGAAAAAGCAGACCACTCTGATACTATTTATCCGGACTTAAACAGGAATGAAACAAATTACAGAGATAACCATAGACACAGATATGCAGTGGAAATAATACTTCATTTCATTAATGTAAAATACTGAAATATGCTTACAAACAGTAATGGAAATAAACTAGTTAGGGCAATGGTAGCTTATCTATGAGAAGTGATGTGGTGGCTAGATGCCTCTGAATTGTATTACAATGAGGATCGAAGGCCTATTTATTGTTGAGAAACAATGGAAAACCCTTAACATTCCAAAACCTAACCCTAGAAGATGAAACGCCAAACTGTGGGCCCCATTTGGGTAAATTGGTACATCAACTTCCCGGGGTCGTAACTTTGGCATATGATCTCCGTTTGACACGTACAATATCTTGTTAGAGAGATCTATCTGAGCACTACCACTTTGGGTAGGGCAACATCAGTCCATCCCATGTTTCCCCACATTTCCCAAAAAACATTGTTTAGTACCTCAAAATGGCTCCGAAAGTTCAAGACCCGAAAAACTGCTAAAAACAGTAAGTTGTGCTACATAAGGAAACTGAAAATGCTAATATAAACAATGGTCGGGGTCCAGGTGGACTTGGTAGGTGGCCACCAATATCCACCTGGATCATTGTTGCCAAACCTAGAGGGCTAGCATTCTTTAGGAATACTAGTTTTCCCAGAAACAATAATGTGGCTCTTGTCAGTACCTCCAAATAAGTTTCAACGAGCAATTCTATAAGGCAGAGTCTCATACCTATGCTCCCAAAAGAGCCATTTATAGTAGGACTTCAGGCATAGATTGACTAAAGTACTTTTTTTTTTAGTTTTGAGCCATACGTTATATGCTTACTCTTAAACCCAGTGTATGTCATAAATGATCTTTCCGTTCGACATTATGTGCCTTCCACAAGAGGACTCAGCCATGGCTTGGCTATAGTGGTTCTACAACTACGTAGAATTGCACCAAAATCCAACCATGACCATGGAATGTACTAAGGCACCCAATTGTGATATCCATACTGAAATTACAAAAGGATTTCCCCCTCTAGGTTTGTAGTGCTGTTGGTGAAGAACACTATTCAGAAAATTTTACATAAAGACTAGAAACTCATTAACTATGTCTCTTAAGGTTTCACGGTCCCTTGGGTGCTATTCGTCCTCCTTGTACTAGATAGATCTTGAACTAGAAATATGCAAGTCTCCATCAAGGAACAAATAGACATTGCAATCTTATGATAGCCACCATGAATAACATGGTTCCAAAAGGAAGACATGAATATTGGAATTCATCAAAGAAGTCGGGATTCCTCCCTTTGATTATGACTTCAAGCATCAAGCTTATATAGAGACACACAATGGATAATATGGTGGACTTATGAACACTCCATTTTTAGGGACAGTGGATCAGAGGCATAGCTACACCAATGGTTGTAAACCACGCTCTTCCATAGGCTTGGTCACTCCCGAAGGGCCTCCAATACTCACACTGCACATTATAGTGCTACACAGTGTGTGCTATAGCCACTCAATGACCATATGCACACATTCCTATGCATAATTTTTCTCTCACATCATGAGTATAATCATCACAATAAATATGGCTCTTAAATCTATGAGGTTCATAACAAAGAACACATAGTAGAGATGAAATGTTATGTGAAGTGCAGGAATGTAAATTTGAATCACTCTGGCTCATAAGGGCATGCCTTACCCAACACATAATATAGATTTGTATAATCAATATTGAAATTATTTAGTTGGATAAAGAATAATCTAGTCAATCATATTGCTCACTTAGTTTAAAATAGTTATTTTTTTCCCTCTCTTTTTTCTAACATCCTTGGCTTGGTTGATGGTCCGACCAAGAAGAGCAGAAAAATCATTCATATAGTGCATTACCCACTTCTCCAAATGTGGTTGAGTAGTTCTCAGATATTAAACAAACTTATTATTCCATGGTCACTACTAACCACTTTTGGTCCCATATTTTTGGGGTTTCCTTTTCCAATAAAATTTGGTTACATTTCTTCATGTTATTTGTGCCAGTGACCAGTTCATGGACGAGTGCCATTGGAGTAGTTGTCCTCGCACTCAACTTACATGCCTATGATTTTATTTCCTAGGAGATTCATGCAACAAAAGATCCAGAATCTCACACTTTCTACATGGTGGAAGCAACAGACATGGTACGACCTGTTAGTTCCAGTCTTCGCAACCTGTCACCAGGGATCAATATGAGCTCTTACTATTTTTGGTTTCGGTCAGATTTTTTGCACATGATATTCAGCAAGAAAACATGTCACAAATGTGTTCATCAGGAGCAACTCAGAAAGAGCTTTCCAACGGTATATCACACTCCCATAACTCGCTCCTGGATTAGAAGATATGATCGAAATGAATGATTGATCCTTGGTTATGCATGTTTTGAGGTCAGTTGATGCACACATGGAAAAGTTTACAAAAAAATCATTTTGGACAGGAATTTTACATAAGTGGAAGAGGCTTTTGTCCATCACATACCAAATAACAAAAACCTCCTTTAGTTTATGCACATGTATTACTATGTGGGAAATATGAAGTGATATTTGAAGCCTACATTAAAACAAAACAAATTTTGCAGTTATTTTACTATTTTAGTAATTTTAGTACGATGCCATTTTACAATAGATAGAAAGTAATTTTGAGAAACCAAAATACTTTTGTGTTAAACATGAGCCATATCACAAAAACCTCTTTCATTTTATTCACAGGTGTCGTGAATTTGGATATGTGACTAGATCTTTACAGCTCATTTTCACAGATTTTAGTTTTTAATGATTTTCTATTTTAGAGATGATTTTGTGGCACAGATTGCAAGAAAATGGAAACAAATTTCCTGAATTTGAGAGATTAGTTTTTCTCCAACATGAACTTATCTACAAAAATGTCTTTCATTTTTGTAAAAGGTGCTATTGTTTAGGAGATACGATTTCATCTTCGACACCTAGTTTCAGAAATTTGGTTCAAGTTTAATGTAACTGATTCTATTTTGAAGAAGATGGTTGAGCTCAGTTCCCTTAGTACAGGGATGAAAAAATGTATATATTTTATGAATTTTGTAGTGTAGAGGTTCGATTTTTGTAGCAAAGAGGGGGTCTTGGCTCTATGTAAATTTTTTTCCTAAATATCATTTTAATAAAGCAGTCTTTTGCCCTTTGGATCTGGGATTCATCACGGTGCTAATGTTTAGTATGATTTTACTATAATTCATTTACGCATTATGTTTTTTCTGCCTTGTTACAACATTATCTAAGTATTATGTTAGGAATTCATCCATAATGATGCTCCTTTCATGATGATTTTGCTGTTAGTTGTAATGGTTGTCTTAACAGAATTCATCCTTGGCTAGATGCTCTGTTGAACAACCTTGTGATTCTCTTTCATCTAAAGTTGTGGTTGCATATTCATCCTTTGTCTGATGCCTGTAGGGCAATGGGATTTCTCCCCTATACTTCTCACATTTACAATCTTCACTTGGCTAAACATGGCACTTAATTTTCCCTAGGTTTGCCGGTAGAAACTAACATCGATTCAATAGTCCAAATCATCCTTTCTCTTGCTATTTTGACCCAAAAAAATCCAATCAAATCCTCTAAGCTACTATACCTAGCCTAAAATCCATATTTGATTCAGTCATATTGACTGAAATTCACAAGGATAGAGCCCTCTCCCGACCTGGTAGGGCTAGCTACTAGGTTAAGCATGGTTTGATGTTACCCTAGACTTGCCTTTTTTAGCTTGAGGTAGATTTAGGCACTAACACAACCTAAAGATAGTGGATCCAGTCCAGAAGAGTGATCGCCCCCCACACAACATGAGATAACTGATGTAATATTTAATCATATTTTTATTCTAGTATAGAGCCCATAATACCTCCTATGAACTAAAAATCCATAAGTCTATGTGTGATAGGAATACCATTTAATTGTCCTATGCTTGTTTGAATAGAAACAGTTAAACCTATCTTTATTTGATAGAAATTGATATGATCCTTATGCATTCAAAAATTTTGTATTGAATAGTTGATTATGATTCCTCTAGATAATTAGATAAAAATTGATAGTAATTGATTTAGATGACACAAAGTACAACACGATTGAATATATGATGCCACCCTCTTGGACCTTGGAGAATTGTGCCCAACCCATTGATTATACTAGTTTTTCTCTATCTGCATGTGTCAATCCAGTGATATCCAACACACCACATTGATCAGCCTGAAAAACACTATCTATTTACCGTTATGGGAAGGATCAACTGGTAAAACTAATGGGCCAACTGTCTTTCCTACGACTGCCTTTGCTTTTTAGGTAAACTATTGATATTAATACACAGGTTAGGTATCGTCTACGTGGAAACATCAATGGACATAAGTCACTATTATAAGGCTCTCATTGGGCCTTTTAGGAGAGCACAAACTGCATTGAAGCGGGTCAAAGATACAAACAATTTCCTAGGTAAAGTGATTCTTGGTTCTCCTCCAATCTATATCATTTCAATTCAACCAAGTTCTTTCATCCTATATGTGAACAATGTAGAAATATTCATATTTCAATGGATCTGGGAATTACATGAGCTGATCTATAATTTCGTTGGTTGATAATAGACTCTGACTCCAGGATATCTAAAAATCCAGGATCTTTTCCTGTCATGAATTGATGAAGTTGTGGCATCAATCCTATATCTTGCTTATATGGACTAGTGGAAAATTGAGGGCTCAGTGAAAAGAGGATTGTGACATGAGAGAGTGAAGGGGTCAACCTGCTCCAAAGAGATAGAATTTATTTTGGAAATTGTAGTTTGTACTCTTACATCGATCCAGATATTGAGTAGGGTCTACTCGATGACACTTAGTGTCATTAGGTGAGTCTGAATAAAATGAATGTGTCAACCCAATATTAGAGTCTACATTACTAAGGCTTGGAGAAGACCCACATACAAGTCCATAAGAGAAAAAGAGGAAATCCACCATATTACTACACTAAAATAAAAAAATGGATGAAAACATGCAACCCACATATCCATCATTCTGTAATAACAAAGAAAATAGATAATAGCTAATAGCTATCATAGCTAATAGTTATGTGCTTAATTATTATTTTCACACACTATGTCAACTCCTTCAAGCATTAACAGAACACATTAGTCCACTCTACATGATGGTAGTCACAAAAATGTCTATTTCACCCATAACATCATTTCAACTAGTATGTACATACATTTATTTATGATAAACAGGAACAAGAGCACTTAACTTATAGTACATAAGTGTTCCAACTGAGAGTGGGAATCTAACTCTCCACCCAACCATAGACAAACTACAACCACTACAACTTATAGTTGTCAGCACTAAGCTAAATTCCAAAGCTTAAGGTGGAGTTCTCTCAGAGGGAAATCTTAAACAAATTCACAACTGAACCAGAGCACCACTGGGAAACCCTGGATACATTCCCAAGAAAAGCCATTACTCTCTTTGAATGCTTATGCCCAACCAATTTTCAACACGGTTCTTTAGCTGGTTTGTATTTCTCCCAATTCTCAATAGTGTAACTTGAGATTCTCCTTCTCATAATCTTCTACAACAATTCTAAATTTCCACTATATCTACACTACTCATAGGTTCTCCATACCAGGAGATTCACCCTTCTACATATTTGGATTCTACCTTTCTCAATCCCCCCTAGAGAATGCATGTATAATATTTTCTTCCTCTTTTTTTTTTCTCTTACTAACTTCCCTTCTTCTCCATCATTTCATAGAAGCCCTTAAGTGGACAATGCAGCCCATGTTGCCTTAATTTTTTTTTCCTACTCTTGCTTGTCATGGGAGTCAAAGGAAATCTATCCTTGTCCAATTTATGTCAACTAATTTATGGTGCAGTTAGCACCATTTAAAACCACTAAGCCAACCAAGGACTAATATTTAAAACAATAATTCCTCCAATCAATTGCATACCTCAAACAATGGACTTAGTGTCCCTCTCTCAGCCTTTTAATTTATAAAATTATTTACACCACATACATGAGGATAAGAAATTAGGGGTTTTACAAATGCCTCCCTCTTTGGGGGAACACCATCCTCGATGTTTAATGACACATATACAATGAACACACTTGGGAAAAGCATACATATTGTTCTAGGGAGCTTTATAGAATTACAAAATTGGCATTGTTCCATGAATTTGCTTAAACCAGAAACAAAATATGATAAACCTCAAATTATAATTTAATCACCTTTCAATGGTTCTCCCTGTGGTATTTGAATGCTTTAAATGTTTCCAAGCCAACTTGGATTGTTCCATTTTTCTAGTACTAATGTGTTGATCCCTTCACTCCCTTAGTGAACATTTTGTAGTTCATTGTCTTTGGGCACATCCACAATGTGCTTCTGACCCCAACCAGCTACACTCATGGCTATGAAATTGTTGACGGTGTTGGACCCACTGAAATTTAGGGGATATACCTGGTATGAAGTCCCAACTAGACCTCATACTGTTTGGAGTAGGAGTCCCAATAGTGGGTGGTAATGTAATGCCTTGACCGCGAAAGCACGTAGAGGTAAGTATGATAACTTTGGGTGATATCAAGTGTGTGACACCATGGAGAGTCAAGTGTGATACATGAAGGTTCCAACACATGAATGGTAAAGGAAGTGAAACCCTTGGATGATCTAGATTTAAACAATAACGCAAAAAATTACAGATATAACCATAAATACAGAGATGCAACATAAATAACACTTCCTTTTATCAATATCCAATAATGAAATATGCTTACAAACAGTATGGAAATGATACTAGCTCGACGATGGTAGCTTATCTTTGAGAAGATATGTGGTGGCTACATGCCTCTAAACTCTATTACAATGAGGCTCAAGGGCCTTTTTATTATTGAACAATAAGAGAAAACCCTAAACAACCAAAACCCTTACCTCAGGAGATGTATCACCAAGAGTTTATGGGCCTCGTTGTGGTTAGATGGGTAGCCAACTTCTTGGGGTCGTGACTTGGTCATATTATCTCTATTTGATGCGCATGATACCCCATTGGAAAGATCACTTTAAGGACTATGACAAAAAACATGTCTTAGCCAAAGTCATCGGCAATAGATTGCCAAAAAATGTCATTTAGGGCCTCAAAATGGCTCTGGAAGTTTAGGACCCGAAAAACTGTTAAAAATAGTAAACTATCCTACAATTAAGGAAACTGAAAAGCTGAAAGAAACAACGGTGGGGGTCTTAGTAGAATTTCTAGGTGGCCACCAATATCCACCTGGATCATTGGAATCCTGTAATAGTACACAACTTGAAAGGACCACATGAGAAAAATGACATCACAAGCTAAGATGCAGGATAGTCCAAAAATTAAAGTGATGAGTTAATCCAACAACACACACTCAACAAGATTCATACATATGCAAACAAAATATTTCATAAGAATATGCATAAGTTAAATAAAATACATTGGAAATAGAATAGGAATAGTCCTACTATATTAACAACATATGCATGAAAGTGTGTTGGCTCTCATTTTATTATTATAAGTGAAATTTCCATCCATACATACACCATTGATGACCACTAGCCCCACTAGTGGAACATTATAGTCAACAACACTTGCTCCTCCAAAAAAGTATACTCACTCTATGCTATGGAGAAGCCAAAGCTCATCAAAATACTCCCAAGCTCTTTCTAAGCCTAAGCCTAGCCAAAATTTTGGCTCCCCAAAAGCATGTTCTATGAGTTATAAGGTTCTATCTATAATAAGAGGGGGGTGGCTCTTCGACTCCCCTTTGTGACCTTTATACTACTCTCATGACTCTCCAACTTCTTTACAAAATGACACATTACATTACATGGTGACTGTTAATATTCCAATATTGAAATTTGGAATTTCACTTACACCATAATTACAAATATATTATATTTTCCACTCATACCCATATGAGACAAAATAGGGTAGAGATAGCCTAATAAGACACAACACTATGATGTTGGAGTTTATGAGAAGCTCAGTTCAACAACCTCCACTTGTTGCTTCTCAGTTACATATTGGTGCCAAGCTTGGTACTACATGATGGTGTCATCAAATTGCTTCACAGTGTCTTCCTGGAAGTGGACTCTAGCCTCCATGGCATCCAAGTATATTGTCTTGGAACCTGTGTCCTACTTATTCTAAAGCATGAGAAATATTGTCTTAAAATTGACAGGACCAATGATGAACTTCTACATTTTTTGTGCATTCAACTCCAATTCTTCCCTCATGGTTTATGTCTTAGCTGCTACAAGTACTCTTCGACTTCCTTCTACAATTTTTCTTGGGTTTAGATTTTGTGAGGGAACTGATTGATGGGATCTAATGTGTTCTTAGCAACACATCCAAACTATTGTACAACAACACATATGAGACATGTTTGTTTCCAATGAATGCGGCAAGTTGTTTGTTGTTCTGAATCAACATTCAAACCTTTTCTTTCTCCATCTCTTAATGTGGCTTCATTTTCTTTAGTAAGTCAAGCAAGGCCCCTTTGAGCCGCATTATCCACTCCTGTACATACGTGATGGCATCATGTATATTTCTAAGAGTTTATCAAACTATTTTCTCTGTTGTTATAGGCCATGAAAATGGATAACTGCTTTATGCATGATTACAAACTCATCATAGAGCTTCTGCATAGTTTCTCCAAGTGTTGATACTTCAGGAACTATCATTGCTCTCATCTCCCCTAATGTAGAAATTGAATTTTGCATTTCTACTCAGAGTTCTTCTACCTCTTGCCTAGCAACCTACCATTTCTTTTCCAGATGCTCATTTTGGGTCATTATATACTAAACATTTGATATTGTTGCTCCTGCATATGCCAAGTTGGCTTTGGAAATGGCAGTTGGAAGCTACCTGCTGTCTAACAATATCACCCTTTGTTTTATGAATGTAGGTGACGCGTGATCATATGGAAAGTTCTTCCTCCACTCTTGTACAATGCTCTTCTAGAACTCATCGAAAGATAGATTGTACACGTCCATGACAAGATCATCGTCGATGAGAAAAATATCTCCTTGATCACTCGGAGCTAGCTCTGCCACTGGAGGTGGTGGAGACCGAGGGATGAACTATGGCTCTTTTGGAATCCGATCAACATATTCATGATGCAGCTAATTTTCAACTCCATGTATAGCATTTTGATCAATTTCTCAATCTGTTGAGAAAGCTCTTGATCCTACATCTTTTCACCTTCCTCCTTAGTTGTTGGTTGTTCCATCTCTTGAACATGTATTGATGTTGTTTCCTCTATCATCATGTCTTCCCTTTTTTTATTCTTCCTACTTTTGCTTCTCTTGATGTTCTCTCCTCCTCAACTCTTGTTCTTCCCTCAACTTCTTCTTTGTCCCGTACAACTTCAGATCTACTTTCTCCAACCTTTATTTTTCTCTCTTCCTCCTCTTTTCTCTCTACATCCTTTCTTTACTCTTTGCTTCCATTACCAAAGATGCCTTCATGATAAGAGGATTTGCTTTCATTTTGGAACTTTTATCTCCCTCTAGAATGTCAAAAAAATTCCTCTTTCCCTTATCCTGCATGGGATTTTTTTCCTTCTTTTGTTGTTGTTGTTTTTTCCGTAGATGTTGGTATTTATGGAGCAGCCTTCAAAGTCCTTTCTATAGTGACTGACTTGTTGAGACTAGAGGAATTTTAGTAATACCTCTAATTATTCTCCTTTGGCTAATGAAATGCCCCGTTGATCCATGAAAAGTAAACTCTCATACAGTGGTCCTTGGAAATACTATGGGGATCATATGAATTAAATCCCTTGGTGTCGAACTCGAATTTCACTATGTCCTTAGCCTCAGCATCTACATATTTCAAGCTCTTAATCTCTTATAATTTGATCTGCAAAGGAAGAGTGGGCCATGGTACTTTCTTCTTCTGATGCAATCCTGTTAACAAACCTATAGCAAGGTGGTATGATATTTCTTGCATGATTAGTTTGTCATTGGCATACCTTGGTAAGACATGTAGATACTTCCATCCACCAAACACACTGATGAAGGTGCCACCTAGTGAGGCATACCAATTTGCAATGTCTACTATCACCTTGTTTGCCTCTCGGGACATTCAAGGTGGATCTTGGTCAAATATAAGCTTGAATAGTGGTATGATAAAGTAGTCATTTGTCCTTGCCATCACTCCTTGATAACTACAAATAGAATGCAACTTGCAATAGATGTTCACGAGAGTCTCTTGTGTTATCCATGTCTAGTTCATTCTAAGACCATGTTGTTGTGCATAGATTGCATCCAATAAGTATGTGGACATATAGAGCCTTTCTTTCTCATTCTTTGGAAGATTCCAAGCCTTAGCTAGATGGGACTTCAATTTTTGAGCCAACAGATCTAACCAACTGAACGGCCTCCCATCATTTACCAACTAGTCCAGTAAGACTTCCCACCCTTTAGGAAAGGTCTTTGTTCTCTCTTGACCATGTATTCTACAAGCGAAGATGATCAAGAATTGATAAGCCTTCCTGAGAGACTTAGCCTTGTAAACATGGGTGGGTGCCTATCTAAACTTTGACAGCTCTTTCACACAGTGATTGACAATGTATCTTGTATTCACATAGATATGGGTGGCATAGAAGAGTGAGTCCACGTACTTCACTAGTTTGGGCAACTGATACATTTGCTAAAATTCTTATGCCTTGAAGGTAGAAATCTTTTGCCCATTGGCACTGCTTAATGTCACAGTTTTTTCATTTGTATGTGAGATAATATGGCTGATGATGCCTGCACATGGGAAGGCAGGGTACCTGCATGCAACCTTGTATAGCCGTGATTGTCGGATGCTAAAATAGCCATTCGTCCTTATCCCCCTCAAAGTGTTTTGCAAAAGTGTCTTTGATATGTTTCCATGTCAGTGTTATTCCCTTCTCCATAAATAGATAAGTATTTGCATACACTAGTAAAACAACTAAATGTATACTCAACAACTTCCCCTGTACCGCTCTCGATAGTTTCCTTTAATGCATTTCTCTTGGATGCCATGTTAATTGTGACTATCAACTGTTGTAACTATGGGAAAGAGAGGACACTCATGGCAAGAAAATGTCAGTTTAAAACCAAAAGCAATTCAAGGAGAGTTTGAGCGGCAAGTTGGGCACTTGATGTGAGGGAGTTTGTTGTTTTTATTAATAGGGGTGACTGACTGACTATGGGCAATATTCAAGCTAGAAGCCTGATGACTGAAACTACGCAATTCGCAGTTCAGCCTAGGAATGACCTAGAAGAGACTGCGCATTGTGCAGTATCAATGGCTAAGCTGGGAGGCTAGCTCTTGCAACTGTGTATTGCATAGTTGGAGCTAGCTCAAGCTATTCTCTATGCAATTCCAAAGTCTAAACTAGAGGCTTGTGCCTCTAGATTGCGTAGTGCAAGCTGTGAAGACTGAGATCCAGCCAAGGGGAGCCCAAATATGCCCAAGGGAAGTGTGAAAACAAGAAAATCTAAGAGGTAGTGTGAATTTGATTGCAAATTTGACTAGTGTAGATGCATGCATGTGAAACAAGTGCAACAATTGATTAAATAGAAGGAAATGAAGAATGTGAGGAGAGTCGCCGAAACGGTGACCATTACTGAAAAAATTGGAAAGCTCATGTGACACATGGGAAGGCAGTATTTAACTTGAAACAAAACTTCTACAAGTTAAAACACCAGTAACTATGAAGAGAAACAAGTGAAAAAGAACTCACACAAGGCAAACAACAGAAAGTAACAGAAAAAGTGGCAAAAGATGAAGAAAGGAAAACTCACCTGGAAAACTGACGATGATCACACCAAAGGTTCCTTAATCTCCTCTAGAATGTTAGATATCCAATATCGAGTGTGCAAATAAGCTATAGTAGCATCAATTAAATATATTTGAGAAAATTAGGTTTTATCACGTGCATGCCTAAAATCAAGGAAAAATTGACACTTGGCAGAAGTTTCTAAAAATAGTGCAAGTGCCTTCTCCGCAATACTAAGAATAGATACCTATTTTCTAGTGATATATATTTTTTTTTTCATTTTCCACAGAAAATTTCCATGCACACTCTTGGGAAAGACAATGCAATTTGAGGGTGGCTGTAGTCTTTACAATAGAAACCCATTTTTTTTATTTTGGCTTCCTTTCTCTACTTCTCCATCCCTCCGGCCATCCAGTTACTTCCTCTCCATGTAGTCACTCACCTCCCAAGTTCAGGCATCCCCTTCTCTACTTCTCAATCCATCCGACGATCCATCCCATGGCGAGGCTTCCTCACTTCGGAAGGAGTTGAAATACAAGGCACATCCCTACCTCCAAAACTATCATGCAAGTCATAAAATGATTCATCATAATTAGTGGGCACCATTGAGTACTGGTGTCCTACAATGGCTTTGTTCTTGAAGTCATGACTTTGACATATTGTTTTCATTCAGCTTGCATTTGATTTTGTTCATTGAATGGAAATCCCACATCCCTTCCTACACCATGGGTACATAGATATCATTAGACTCATCATGAGGAAATGAAATAAATTTAAAGCATGCCTCAACAGTGTTTTATTCATGAGGTGAAATCAAAATTATTCTTCAATTCCTATCATAGAAAACCACGTTAGCTAATAACACAAACCATCATAAATCAAAATATTGAATATAGAATCATAATTTAAAGTTCAAAATCAATGAATGTTAGGTCCCTATGCTACTAGTGTAACCCCTTATTTTTATTAGTGCAACCCCCTTATTATATTGTTGTGCCCATGTAGTCCCCATATTGTTATTATTGTGCCCCATAGAAGCCCGTTATTGTTATTGTTGTGCCCTTCCATTATTATTGTTATATCGGCTCTGATTACATTATGACCCCTTAGACTCCTATGTATAGAAAGGAGTTCTTGTCATTTGTATCATCCAAGAATTGTTCAGTTGTGTAATGTAAAGGATGTTTCACCTTCGAAGAGGCTTATTTCTAAGGCGTTGATCTATCTTTCCTACCTTTTTGTGAGCTGGTTTCATAAAATTTTGTACCAGAGATTTGGATTCTAGGGTTTCGCTACTCTAAACAGGTCATTGTGGCATTTTCGCTATAACATTTTTTCTGCGACATTTCAAAAGCTAAAAAAAACCCATTTGAGCCGAAATCTTAATGAAGCTCGTGTTGTAATGTCAGATATTTTCTCGATATAGTTTCGGAGATATGATCTGAGGAAGTTGGGGTTTTTTCAAGCTCCAGAATTCCATCTCAAACAGGTCATCATGGAAGTTCCACTCTAACTTTTTGTCTACGAAGTTTTAGATTCTAAAATTAAAACATATTTGAGCTGATATCCTGGTGAAGCTCGGGCCCAAAGTTCAGATATTTTTTCGCTATATTTTCAGAAATATGGTCCAAAACATGTACGGTGTTTGCAGGTTCCCGAATTACACCCCAAACAGGTAACCTTGGGGCAATCGTCATAACCCTTTCTATGCACGTCTAATTCAAATTTCATAAATCGTTATAGAAAGAAAACAGACTGTAATTTGTTGCGTATCATTTTTAGAACCTAAGGTCAAAACAGTTACATGTGGCATGTCATAGAACTTTGCTCTACTAAACTAGTCTATAATTAGGTCATCGCGGGAGATTAGACATAACACTTTCTTCGGGAATCCAATTGTGATCAAATTTGTAGGGTTAGAAAGAGGACTCAGAGGGCTATCACAAACTGATATTTCATAACTTTAAGATCCGAAATTACAGTTACATTTGTTTCAAGATCGAGCTCCTAAAAACAAGAAAAAGCGATATGAGGAAGTTTGATGGCAAGGATCTGATAAATTGGATACTACAAATGGAGAAATATTTTGATCTACATGAGGTACAATTGTTACAAAAGGTACGTATTACATATTTATATTTAGAACTAAATCATTTTTTATGGTATGAAGCACTTTGTTCTCGTAAACCACTTGTCACATGGTCAATTTTCATGGAGAAAAGGACAGCACACTATGAGGATACAAAGAGAAACACCTTCTTTAGCCAACTGATAAATATTAAACAAAAGGGTTCAATGGTAGAGCACATTGAGGACATTCAAAAATTTAATATAAGGGTAAATGATATTCCAGAGAAGGAAATGATTGATGTATTCATAGGGACTTTAAAGGATAACATTCAACATGAGGTTCATCTTTGGGAACCTGATTCATTGGAGGAGGCATTCAGGTTGGCAAGAAAAAATGAAAGCAGAATTATGGAAACAAGGTATCCCACCACTCACAACTATAAATATGGAAGTGTTTTTTCTCCTAGCCTTCCACAACCTAGAAGGTTTACACCATAACAACTAGAAGAAAAAGGAGAAAAAGGGCTTTGTTACATTTGTGATAGCAAATACACTAAAGGTCATAAGTGTGCTGAGAAGAAATTGTTTTACATAGATTGTGATGAGGAGGAAGAAAAGGATCAAGAAACATCAAAAGAAGAGGATATACACCAAGAACCAACCCCAGAGAAAGAATAAATGAATCCTACCATATCTTGTAAAGTATTGTCTAGAATTACCACTCCTCAAACTCTCAAGATATAAGGACATATGAAGAAGAAAAAGGTTCAAGAAGTGAAAGATCACATTGAGAAAGAAGAAATGAATCTGACCATATCTTGTAATGCATTGGCCAGAATTACCACTCCTAAAAATATCAAGATAGAAGGAAATATCAAGAAGAAAAAGGTAATAGTGTTGATTGATTCAGGCAGTACCCATAATTTTATTCATTGTAAGATAGGAAAGGAATTGAATTGCTTCCTATATCCAGCACCAGAGTGTCAAGTGATGGTTGCAAGTGGAGGAACCATAAATTTCTCTGGAAAGTGCCATAATATCAAGCTATCCATGTGAGAATATGTGTTGAATAGCCCAATACTTTCCATTACAATGGGTGGTGCTGATGTTGTACTAGGAGTCCAATGGCTACAATCCTTGGGTACAATAGCTTTTAATTTTCAAGAAATTTTCATGAAATCTTCTTCGGAAGGAAAGGAAGTTGAATTAAGGGGCATCACAGGGAAAATGGGAAAGATAATCATCTCTAATAGAAGGACAAATCTTCTAAAGAAAGAAAAATGAGGCGTAATTACACAATTATGTTAGCTAGAGGTTCCCACATCGAAATCATCTATTTCTTGAGATCTCCAAAAAGCCTTGGGTGATCATTCCAAGGTATTTGAGATTCCAAAAGACCTCCCACATATTCATGATCATGATCATTTTATTCATTTTATTTGAGGAATTTTTCCTCCAAATGTCATGCCTTACAGATATCCCTATGCCCAAAAGAGTGAAATTGAATGTATGGTTGCAGAAATGCTAGAGGCCGGTATAATTCAATCTTGTCAAAGTTCTTTCTCTGCTCCAGTAGTATTGATGCAGAAGAAGGATGCGTCATGGTGCATGTGTCTGGATTATAGAGAACTCAACAAACTCGCTATTAAATATAAATTTCCCATTCCTATCATTGATGAATTATTGGATGAATTGGACAGATTAATTTACTTCACCAAGTGGGATCTTCATTCAAGATATCATCAAATAAGAATGAAGATTAAAGACTTTCTAAAAACAACATTATTGAATAAATATGTATTTTCATGGACTTCGGAAGCAACGAAGGCCTTTGTACATCTTAAAGAGGCAATGTGCCAAGCACCGGTCTTAGATATGCCAGAATTCACAAAAACCTTTATTGTGGAATATGATGCATTGAGAAATGGAACTGGTGATGTTTTGACGCAAGAAGAAAGACCCATTTCTTTTGAAAGTCATCCAATTAAAGGAAAGTATTTACATAAAGATATTTATGAGAAAGAAATGTTGGCAAGGCTACATGCACTTAAGAAATGGTGACCTTACATAATGAGAAGATCCCAATTCAAACAATATTGGTAGAACTTGACGAGGAAGGAAAAATCATATTGGAACCTAGAGTAGTCATAGAAACAAGAACCCAACAATTATGAAATCGATCAATTTTAGAGTATCTCATCCAGTGGAAGAACTTACCCGTTGAAGGTTCCACATGGGAGGATGAGAATTTTATACAGAAGTATCCAGAACTACTCAACCATTGAGGACAACACTTTTTGAAGGAGAGGGGTATGTTAGGTCCCTATAATACTAGTGTAACCCCTTATTGTTATTAGTGCAACCCCATTATTATATTGTTGTGCGCATGTAGTCCCCATATTGTTATTATTGTGCCCCATAGAACCCCACTATTGTTACTGTTGTGCCCTTACATTATTATTGTTATGTCAGCTCTGAGTACATTATGATGCCTTAGACTCCTATATATAGAAAGGAGGTGTTCGCTTGATGGGGCCTGACCCAAGTTCTGAGTTATTTAGCCAAACAAATCCCTACACTACTGGCCCTTTTGGCATCAGCCCACGTAGCATGGACTGAAGTCTCACCGAAGCAGTATGGGGGGATGCTGGAACCAAGTTTCCACACCCTTGAGATGTCTGAGGTGTCGATTTAGTCCAATTGTGCTTATCTTCACATAGGTTACTTTGTGCTCTGTTCTAACCTTCAATACCCTCACAGTCTGTTATAATTACCTTTCGCGCAACCCTAACTAGGGGTTGAGATGCTTTTGCGCTGTTATGGCAGCAAACTACACTATTTCCCTAAACTACACTGTGAATCTTACTTATCTTCTTACAAATGTTAGTCAACTTCGCGTAAAAAGATATTATATCTTGTATTCACTTAATCAACACAATCATATATATTCATGCATCATATAAACAATGTAAGTGCAATTTATACCCAATATATTCAATGCATAAAATAGGAAATAAATACACAGATTAGATATGAAACTTCTCTTTATTAATACTTCCAACTATTACAAACTTGACTCGCCCTGTGCACTCAGCTGTAGGGGTCCGCGCACTCAACTGCAGAGCCTTCTCCTACTCTATGACCCAAAATTGGACTTTACACTTTAGGTATGACTCAACTCTTCATCCTTCGATCCTTTACTATTGATTTCTTAGTTACTTAGAGCCTTGCTCTATTTATACAATCCCATGGTCCATGGACCATGGGTAGATCTCTATAGCCGACATTACATTACGAAATTGAGGGCAGACAACCTTATGACTCTTTTACAACTACGGGCTCCACGCCCACAAAATGCGGAGTCTTTACATCAGGGTTACAACTTTTGACCAAAATCTAGGCTCTAAGCCCCAAAACTTCCCTTGGGGGATCCCACGCCCAATAGGCCCCCAACACAAACATCACGACTTGCCCTCGAGTCACTCTGTCAGTGCGGAGATCTTTGTGCGAAGACCTCCTAATTCTACCTAGATCGCTACAAGATTGGTAGCGCACTGAGTGGCTACCTGCTGCACTTCCCGGACGTGATGTTTAGAGACTGTTGTAGCTGAACTGCTTCCCTAAACCTGTTCTTTTATTCCTTGCATCTACACGAGATTTGATTCAATAATGGTTGTAATGGCATACGCCTAATCAATCCATGACTGTAAGCACACCTTCAAAATTGTTTCCTTATGTCGAGTCGCATCCACCTGCTCCTTGAGCGCTTTCGCCTGTTGCATCTACATTGGCCTCTGTGTAAGGGCAACCATCTACATGATCCCTTTTACTTCATCATACTTCTGTTGTAGCTCACACGCCTCTGTTTCTAGGCACTATATGTTAGGGTCCTCCTGCAGAGTAGTGAGAACCTTGAATGACTCGTTGAACAGCTTTGTGCAGTCTTTTACTGCACTGTTGACCTCTGCTATTGTTATTGTAAGCATGTTGGTGTGCTATTCCTTAACCTCTGGAAAAGTTGAAGGTTACACCTTCAAGAAGTTCGGCTATCTAGAGGCTCAGTTCAATCTAAACCCTGACCATCTCCTACTTTGCCTCACGCACCCCTACTGTTATTTTCCAGATGTGCGCCTCCACTGGTTCTTCTACTTCGATGGCCAACTCTAGAAAAATCTGGTAGGCTTCCTTGAACACCTACACAAGCTATCATTTCTATGCCACTACCATATCATGCTGTAGGCTCAATTTTTTAGTGTTGATCCGTTTCTCTCTCATGACCTGGAGTGCGCGACCCTCCCTAGCTCGCAGTTCTGCAGTAACTCCTTCCTGCAAAACATAGAGTGTCTCTTGGGGGAGCACAACCATATTTATCCCAATTCCTTTCAACTCACTAACCATAGGCCTGTCAGCCTCATTTTCTATCATGAGTTCTCCCTTTTCTAGCACTATAGTGTTGGTCATTCGGGCACACAACATTTCTTCAGCTGCAGATGTGCCTACTGCGACGTTGCTTGACACAGTGCCATCTTGTGGAGTGCACACCTCCAAATCTTGTATCTGTGCTCGAAGAGCCCCCAACACCATTTGGTTTTCCTCCATGAACTACTAGAGGGTCTTCGGGGTGATGTCCCTCACCATCTCCCCAATGTCATGCAGATCCCCCTCAGTGACGGTGATTAGGTCAAAAGAAGTATTGGAAGCCTTCGACTTCTACCGCAACCCTACCTCCTCTCTTGGGTACTGTCGTTTCAACTGTGTGGATGCTATCTACGGGTTCACACCACCTTGATCTGTATCTATTTCCTGTTCGGGTGAAGGTGACTTATGTCCTTTGTGCTCTTCCTTTGTTGCCTTATGCTGCTCTTTTGCCACCTTCGTGGCATCCCTCGCCGCCTGGGCCTTGGCTGTTGCTGCTTCGTTCCTCTACTTCTTTGCTAACTGTGCCATCTGTAGTTTCACCTCATCCTTTTTTCTCTGCATGGTAGACTTCTCTACTTCCACCGTGAAGTTGGCTAGAGCATGCCACTCCGGTGGTCATGACTCAAGGACTGTGAATATGACATCGTTTGTCGCCAGATAAGGTAGCTCGTGCCATGTCTTCACGGGGTCCTTCCACGCCCTGATGTATACGTGGTGGAAATATACCTTGAACTCTGTGAAACTCTAAAGACTGTTAAAGGCCATGGGCAATAACCACGGCTTACAATTAATCCCCTTTTTGATGTTCATCTCCATGAACACCCAGAATATCTTACTATCCCTTATCCTCTACGCATCTCTAGTTTCCCACAGTGAAGCATACTTCCCTGCCTCTAGAAGGTCCTATGCAATTCTGGTGACTTGGCTATATTCAAGCAATTCCCATGCCACTAGTACTATAGACAACAACAACCACGCATAGTCAAAAGTCTTACCCTGCTCCTGTGCCTCATGATAGTTCTCAAGGAACCCACCACACAAGTAGTTCGCCCAGTTAAGCTGGACCCCTTTTATGCATTGTGCAACAAGTGCAACCACTAGCGGAGGCACCACATCTGCGTGACACTTTTACATAACCTTTCCGGCCAATATTTGTGTTGCGACATTGACCGCCTGGTTGTTGATGCTGGAAATCACGCACCCTCTCTTCTTCTTCTCCAGCTTCAACTTCTTCTTCATGGCCTTCGCGATGGCAAAGTCATCACTCATTCCCTCCAAGATATTTGTTGGATCCTCCCCCTTGCAAGGGAGCTAGGTAATTCTATGAATTAAGTGGTCCGTGATGGGGATGGGCTCCTCTGGCCACAAACACCCATCATGTACTAGGTAGAGCAGCTGCTTGATGACAAAAATAGTCACTGGGGCATGATGGTAATGTGACACCCAAAGCAGGTTTAACAATCCTACCTTTTCTACACCTCTCAACCACTTACGCGGGTCCAAATATATAACTCCCATCGACGCATCTTTCTTCTGGAGCATCTGCTGCATGGTTGGAAAATGTGGGAACTTCTCATGGTCTGCAAGATCCTAGTCTTCAAATTTTAATACAGGCACTCACCCCAAGTGCACTCCATCAAAAATAATGTTGTCAAGGAGAAGAAAAGTCTGTAGAGAGGTTTTGCTCTCATCTATGTCTTTGGACACCTTTGCTTTACCCTTCTGGGGAGGAACATATGTGGGCAGCCTAGTAAGAGGGTTTGCACCCTGGGTTTCCACCTCCATTTCTACATCCTCCTCCTCCTCTACCAGGATTTCTTCAAATTCTTCCTCCTCATTAGGCTCCAAATTGATCAACTTCCCCTTTTCTTCCATGGTAAGCTTAGTCCTTAATGAATTTCTCAGGGATATGTGCACTAGTACCATACCATGCTTGTCTTTCTTAGGTCTCAGCATATGTAGCGATTTAGGGATTTCTACAACTATCCTAGCACTTTCTGGGACTTCTACTTCAATAATGGCTTGTTTAGTAGTGATTACTCTGGTATCCATGGCTTCCTCAGGTGCGACCATAGTGCTATTCCACAATTCTCTTAACGGCTCAGGTAAATGCTCAAACAACAAATTCACCTTCAAAAGATCGAATAGATCTAGGTTCATGAATGTATGTGCGCACAATAGCTCAGTCCTCAAATTGTTGAGTGTTATTTGTTGGATAGCCCTTTGTAATTTATAACAGTTTTTGAATTTGAATTCGACCATTCCCCCCACATTCGGTCCATTAATGCTCAATTGGTGGCAGATTTTCTAGAATCTAACCCATAAAGTTTGTCTTAAATGCCTACCGCCCACTCCATTTGGTCTCAAACCAAGCATCACATTGTGAATAGTGACTTTAACAGTCACTTTCCAACCAACCCATACGGCAGTGCAACTACCCTTGCACTGTTGCAGACCCTGTGACACTTCACTACTGTGTGCAGTCCTAACATCACACAGCTACTAGGTAGAGTAGTTTATAGTCCTGCACCTCCTTTCAGCTACCTCGAGTGCTAAGACTGTGCTTATGTCTACTAGTCAGATCATTGGGCCACTTGTGTACACCTTCAAATGACTACCATTGACTTTTCCTGGGAAGAGTTCTCCGTTTAACTTTACCAACTGCATAGCGCCACCATCTGTGATCTCCTTAATAACATATGGTCCCAGCCAATGCATTCTGATTTTCCCTAGGAATTTATCAAACTTATTATCATACAACAACACAAAATCATTCGCCTTGAAGGTGTGCAACTTGATATGTTGATCGTGCCAAGCCTTTCCGTGCTGCTTTTGGACCTGCTGGTGAAATCTAGCCAAAAAACATTCTTCCTTGAGCTCTTCCAACTGTGCGAGCCTTTCCTCAAGTGCTCTGTGATCCATCATACCTATGAGCGCTACTATGTGTAGACTAGCCACAATGTATTCCATAGGCATTATAGCTTCCACTCCATAGACAAGCCTAAAACATGTCTATCCCATAATTTTCTTGCACGTCATCCTATAAGCCCATAATACTATAGGTACGCACAGGTCCCAGTCACTTCGTTGTGTGTTACATACCTTGGTTAGTGTGGTCTCTAGTACTTTTTGAACACTTCTACTATCTCGTTAGCCTGTGGGTGATATGGTGTGATTTTCTAATGATACGCCTGAAATTCTTCCATCAACACGCTGATTATCTCATTCAGGAAATGTGTACTGCGATCGCTCATCAAGATCTTTGGATATCCAAATCACATCAATACGTGTTCAAACATAAAACTCATGGACATTGCAGTCATGCAATCCTTTACCAGTTGCACTTTTGCCCAACGAGTCAGGTACTCTATCGCAGTAATAATATATCTCGCGCATGTCTTTCCTTGAGGTTTGACAGATCCTAGAAAGTCGATTTCCCACTTTTTGAAGGGCTGCAATGTTATTTTCAAATTCAAAGGCATCTCATCCCTCCGTGATGGTTTACGTCTTCTTTGACATATATCACATGCCTTGCAATGTGCTTTTGAATCCTAATGAAGGGTCAGCCACCACATCCCTGCGCGGAGAATATTTTGCGTCGTTTCTCTCCTTGCATAATGTCCTCCTGCAGTGCCCCCATGAGTGTTTACAAGGATGTTTCTTCGTTCAAACTCAAGTACATACCTTCGCAGTATCTCATCATTCCCCACCTTATATAGGTGCCACGCAATGACAAAGAAATCTGTTGCACGCACCATTAGTTCCTTCTTCTACTAGACATAGTACCCTTTCAGCATAGTTTCAGTCATGAGAAAGTGAATTATGTATTCAAAATTTCCATCTGCTACGCACACAACAAAGAGATGCACATTGGTTAATCCTTCCTCCATACTAGTAGGTTCCTCTCCTATCTCAATGCGTGATAGGTGATATGGTCTTGTGTTCAATTGTCCAGGCTTCACAAAAACTTCAAAATCATATTCTTAGAACAATAAAAGCCATCAACATACGCGCCCCCCCAACATAGACTTATTGACCAAGTACTTCAGCGAAGAATGATCTGTATACATCTTAAAGTGACCTCCTAGCTAGTAGTGTCGATACTTCCGGAGCACATATACCATAGCCAGTCCGTTGCATTTAGTGGTGGAATAGTTATTTTCTTCTCTAGATAATCTGCAACTCGTGGATGTGATAGGGTGATCCAAGCCTTCTCCACCATCCTGTGTTAGTACTACCCCCAACACTATACTCGATGCATCAACATGGACGTGAAACTCTTTCTTCCATTTCAGGAAGACTAGAATCGGCATAGTGACCATCTTTTCTTTGAATACATCCAAGATTTTCTGATAGTCGTCGTTCCAGCAGAATGTGACATCCCTTTTCAATAGCTTTTCCATCAATGTGGTGATCTGTGCATAGCTTTTGATGAACTTCCTATAGTACCCCATATGCCCCAAAGTAGCGCGCAGCTCTTTCTCACTCTGTAGTGCTTCCAAATCTAGAATCATCGAGATTTTCACAGGGTCTACCATCAGCCCTTGTCTACAAACCACATGCCCCAACAGGTTCCCAAAAGAATGAGGAACGTACACTTCTTGAGGTTGAGCACGATTTTGTATCTTCGGCATGTATCCAGGGTCAAGCATAGGTTCGCTACATGGCACCTAACCAACCCAAATACAGTGCAATCATCAAAATAGACCTCCAAGAACTTATGAATATATTACCTAATCACCAAAACAACCACGCGCGAAAAGATAGAAGGGGCATTCTTCAATCCAAATGGCATGAGAGTATATTGAAAGAAACCCAACTCAGTTGTGAAGGTTATCTTGCTCCTATCCTCTGCTGCGATTTTGATATGGTGGTACCTTAAGAACCAATCAGTGAAAGAATATGCTTCCTGACCACCTACATTGTCCAACACCTCCTCTGTGAATAGAGTTGGGAATGGATCATGTACACACACGTCATTCAACTTTCTGAGATCCACGCATATTCTTATTGTGTCCATCTGCTTCATCTCTTGTACCACCATTGGGCTTACCCAATCAAATTCCTGCATAGGCTCAATGATGGCTACTACGAGCATCTTGTCTAGTTCTATGTGGAGCTTTTCCTTGTATTTAGGATTTAGGCAATATGGCCTCTGCTTAACTGGCTTCATGTCAGGTTTTAACGTGATCTTCATTACCCCTAAATCTCCAATTATTCCCCTCAAATCCGTAAACTTGGTCAGGAATAAGTCTTGATATTCGCAGAGTAATTCAATGACCTTATCCACCATCAAGCCATCCAAACAGTCTCCAATATTCATAATTTTAGGTTCCTCCTCCATACCAATATTCACCTGCTTAGTCTTCACCGACACGGTTATGTCAGGGTTCTTAATCTGTGGTCACTGGACCTCGCGGTGGCCTTCCGTCTCTAGAATGTTAATTTCCCATGGATCTTCATCTTCTTCTTTAGCAGTTACATTATAACATTCTAGTGCACAACTCAGCTGAGTAGCCCATTTAGGCTAAACCAATTTTACCGGCTCCTGTGGTATCCTAAAGATGGCTTCTTTTACCTCTTGTACCACTTCATCAATACTATCCCACTCATCCTCAAAACTGAAGGTCATCATGAACCCTTCACATAGAACATCCCATTCACCTGTCCCATGGTGGAGCTTTGTTTCTATATACAAGTTCATTGGTATAACATCCAAGGCATGACAGAATAGGTGCACCCACTTAGGTTGTGGCTTTTCCCCATAGGCCTGCATCCATTTGGCCAGATGCATGTGCAGATCATCCTACCCATTGTACCTATCTGTCATTCACACCCTAGGCTTCCCAAATCGTAAGCGCATCATTCCCCTACACTTGAACCAATCATCAAAGCTCCTTTTGTGTGTACCCCACCACCTCGTGAGCGTAGCGCGTAGTACCCAGTCCAAGGCCTGGAAGCGTTGCTTTTCTGGTACCTCCCTTTCAAATTTATTCAAGAAGGTATCTACCTCACTTAGACCATCATAAGTAGACAGGTCTCTTACTTCTGTCGATATGTAGTGGAGTGACCTTATCATCATATTACAATTTAGTGTAGTTACCTCATGTAACCGATCGTGCACTTGCTCCATATAGCGCAATCCTTCAGGAGGGTCCAGTGGTATAATTAGACACAGTGATTTCTTTTGAAAAATCATTTTTCACTTTTTAAGATTAATCACCCCATTCATGTCAGTGGACCAATCAATTCATAAGAGCACAGGGTAGGGATTGTTTTCATCAACAATCTCTACCACTTCAAAGTATACTAGCGTGCTCGCTCCCTCAATATCCACGATTATTCCTTGCAATCACCCCATGGGTATTATTTTCTATTGGTTCGCCATTCATAGGTGAATAGGTGACCACTGCAATGTAGGTCTCCCCATTCGCTCCAATGTCTACTTCAACAAAACATTCGCATCTGATCCTAAATCCAATATGACTTGATCCATCTTATATTCTTTGATCTGCACAGTTAGTCTCATTCTCTTCCCATTCTTGTCTTATGTTTTCCGATCTTTCTGACTACGTGTAGTTCTCTTAGTGCGGTCCCAACACATCTGTTAATGAGTTCCTGTATCCCTTTTATTGCATTATTGTCATGCAGTAGCTTCACACATGTCTCCAAGAACATTGTGAGCATAGATGGGTCCATCTCTGGCTCCAGTTTATCTTTGCTTCGTGAAGTGAAGGCCTCAGCGAAGCTCTTCTTAGCTTCCATGAAAGTTTCTTAGGTGCGCTCCAAATCAAACTTCGCTTCTTTCACCAAAGCTTTGCAAACCTAAGTACTATCTTCTAGCTATTTACCTTTGTCATCTCCTATCCGGATTCCACTTTGGATCATAATGTTTACATTTAGATCTTCCTCACGCAGTTCAGACCTCATCATCTGCAAGTTTTGAGTTGGGGGAGGCGGTAGCGCTCCTTTGTCGCGTATCCTAGCTATTAATGTTGGATAGTATTTTGTCTCATGATCAAACAAGTTGTAATACAAACATGATGGGTGCGTTGGATTCGTGCAATCACGGGCATAATGTTCTGGCCCTCCGCAATTATAGCATATAAATTGTATGTGACCTCTTCCAAGTCCTCCTCCACTTTTCCCTCATCGGCGCCCCTAAAATCTTGTTCACGCCATTCCTGCATTTTGATCAAGGGTTTGTGATTCAGCCTAAACTTTGTAGGTGGGAGTTCTATCCATCATTAACTCATAGCTTCTACAAGTGTGCTCATCATGTCCCACTGACCTACAAAAGTTGTAGAACCACTGTTGCAAAGTTTGCATATACTTCTGTAACAAGTGATGATTTTCCGTGGCATGTTTTCCTACTATTTAACAAATCGTGCACCACAAAGCAGGTGTCACACTAGGTCCTGCTTATTCTTTCATTCTTAAGGGCATTAATCCTCCTCCTGCAAGGTAATTCATGAAAACTAGGCAGTGGTCCTTGTCATGACTCTGACCCTTTCATTTTATACACCACACCTCTTCATGCACTTCTAGTCGGGTTGTCCTGTCCTATTTTAGACTCTGCATATCAAGGCATAAATTCTTCAGCTGCGCACGAATCTGTTGAACTCCTAAGCTAGGATCCTGCATCGAGGCCTCATGCAGCCTCATTGCGATCTCTAAGGCCTCTGCTTTAGTCGTTATCTTCTGCTGTAATAGCACACTCATCAAATGTGGTGTCAGAAAAGCTACAAACCACTCATGATGTTGTCCATCCATCAAATTCATATTGGCTTCACGAATCGTACATTTTAGCCTCTGATCCAGCTCCCAAGGAGTCTCACCTGGTAGCATTGTGATCTCTTTGAATCCAATGATTGACTATGCTTCAGACTTTGACCTACTAAATTCTCTGTTTAGCACTGCTTGGATATCCTCGATTCCCACATTTGGATTATCATTGGAGTGCTTAATATACCAGGTCAGTGCACGGTCCTGTAGGGTGCTAACCAGTTTTTCTCTCTTTATATTCTCATCCATAACTCCTTGCACTTCCCATTCAGTCCTTACGAATTGCTCCAAATCCTCATTTCCCAAACACTTGAAAACAAGCAACTTCATTGTGCTTGCCATATTGAATCGCAGTGGTGGTGGAGGTGGTACAGGTGAAGATGGAGGTGATGGTGGTGACGCTGGTGGTAGTGTGGGTGGAGGTGGTATTCATAGAATTCTTTGCATTATCATATGGATCGCACTTCACGGTGAGACCTTCACGAGCTCTTCCTTGTCCCCTCGCGGAGATGAAATCAAGGGGCTAGTTTCTGGTCCCTTATTCCCCTCGTTCCTGTAAGATTTTCCACTTCACATAGCCTCAAACATCAAGGTAATTGGATAACCCTCTTTTCACACAATAGCATTTTAATCCAACTATTCAAAGACTTTACGTACTTACCTCACGGTCCTTTGAGAAAGCATCACTTTGCCTTGCTGTAGCTAACTGAGGTGTCAACCGCGAACTAAGTAATGAATCCTCCTATAATATGATCGATCCAATGATCAACGAAATGCACGATCTTATCCTCTGACGCTTCCAGCCTTCACACTAGCTCTGGGGTCCACACAATAGGACCGTTAAGTTTCCACCTCCCTTGGTTATCTGCTAGCTTCACGATCCACTCATATAGCTCTACAAGGAAGGATGAGAAGAAGATTTCATGGATCTCCATGTACAGGTAGCAGTCTAACCAATCTTCTTTTGACATTCATGGATTCTTGTTCTCCTGTGTTGTGCACTAGTGAATTCTTCTGTATAATGAGCCTTCAATGTCTTTCATAGTTGGATTCCAATGATATGACATCAGACATCTCTATGAAGATTTTGGTCTTGACAACGGAACCATTTGTTGGCTTGATGGGGCCTAACCCAGGTTCAGAGTTACTTAACCAAAAAAATCCCTACAATACTAGCCCTTTCAGCATCAGCTCATAGAGCGCAGACTGAAATCTCATCCGAAGTAGTATGGGGGGATGCTGGAACCAAATTTATGCACCCTTGAGATGTCTGAGGTGTTGATTTAGTCCAACTATGCCTATCTTCATGTAGGTTACTTCACACACTATTCTAACCTTCAATACCATTGTGATCTGTTATAATCACCTTTTGTGCAGCCCTAACTAGGGGCTAAGATGCTTTCGTGCTACTATGGCATCGAACTACACTATTTCCCCAATCTACACCTCGAATCTTACTTATCTTCTTACAGATGTTAGTAAACTTCATGGAAACAGATATTGTATCTTGTATTCACTTAATCAATACAGTCATATATATTTGCACATCGTATAAATAATGTAAGTGCAATTTATACCCAATATATTCAATGCATAAAATAGGAAATAAACACACAGATTAGATATGAAACTTCTCTCCATTAGTACTTGCAACTGTTACAAACTCAAGGAGCTCTATGCACTCATCTGCAAGGGTTCATTCACTCATATGTCGACTACTAGGCCTCTGCGCACTTAGTTGCAGAGCCTTCTCCTGCTCTATGACCCAAAACTAGACTTTACACTTCAGATATGACTCAACTCTTCATCCTTAGATATGTTACTATTGATTTATTTACTATTTAGAGTCTTTCTCTATTTATACAATCCCATGGTCCATGGACCATGGGTAGATCTCTACAACCTACATTACATTACAAATTTGAGGGCGGTCAACCCTATGACTCTTTTACAACTACACACTTTGTGCCAACAAAATATGGAGTCTTTACATTAGGGTTACAAATTTTGACCAAAATCTGGGCTCTAAGCCCTAAAACTTCCCTTGGGGGATCCTGCACCCAACAGGAGGTCTTGTCATTTGTATCATCCAAGAATTGTTCATTTCTATAATGTAAAGAAGGCTGCCCCCTCAAAGAGGCTTATTTCTAAGGCATTGATCTCTCTTTTCTATCTTTTTGTGAGCTGGTTTCATAAAAATGAAATAATGATACTTGTCTTATTCTCCTTGCTACATGTTTTATGCCCATTGGATTAGTTTCCCATCTTGACGGCATCCAATAACCATTTTCTTTCCCATCGACAAACTAGATTTGTTTCTAGCCTGACAAGCATCCAATGACTTCTCTTCGCTTTGAATGCATGCACACACTAGATTGGTTTCCATCCTAGAGACCATCCATTTCCTTCTCTTCTCTTTGACCATGTACATACACTAGATTGGTTGTTAGCCTGATAAGCACATAGTGCCTTCTCCTCTCTTTGACCATGTACACACACTAGATTGGTTTCCAACCCAACAAGCATCTAGTGAATTCTCTTCCCTTTGAACATGTACACATAGTGGATTGGTTTCCATCCTAGTAAGCATCTAGTTCCTTCTATTTTCTTCTCTTCTCCTTGATTTCGAATTTACTAAGTGGCTCATTGTCCCCAAGGGGAGAACTTAGTAACAAATGGGTGTAGATAAGCCCAATCACTACCCTATGAATATGGGCACTACCAAACAAGGTAGTCATCTTTTGACAAAATATAGGTGTGTTTCACAGCTTGTGGGCCTAGGTAGTCCCATACCTACTGTTCCATACATATTACATTACACAAGGGCCTAGAGAGTCCCATACCTGCCTACCTGAAAACATTACACAATATGTGCACATATATGCTAGGTACCACAACAAATACGCATACACATGATACAACACAACAGATACACATGTACAACACAACACATACACAACTCACATGGCACAATATGACATGTACACAACAACATTGAAAATCCAAAGACAACACCATCTCCATCCATAGACACTATGCAACAATACCTTTGGTGTATTTCTCAGCATGTCATAGATAATACTTCTTTCATTTTGTTGTTATATGTTTCAACATTCCATGTTCTTAATACAACATGGCCATTGTTTATAAATCATGTTCTCATGATATTAAAATTATAGATAAGTCATAGCTACTCTTTCCCAGTTGATTTACCATTAACCATGAACATTTTTATGTCATTCACATCTACAATAACTAAGTTTTAACAATCTCCCTTCCATAAGAAGGGCCCCTGAAAAACTCTTGTAAAAAAAAACAGCATGATCATATTTGAATTAAAAAAAATTGTATGATCATGGGCATATTATAGATTAATATGTATATTGAGTTAAGGTCAAAAGACTTCTCGTATGCCATTCTCATGGCTACCATGCCACTATGCATCATTTCTAACAGACTAATTGGCCACTTGGCCATCCTATTGTCGTTCACTTAGTCATAGGCATAACATACCTTGACTTATGTCAAATAAAACCAGGGTCTAGATAATTCCTACACATAGCAAGCACGTATTAGTCAATGGAATTCTCTTCTAGAATTCCTCCTTTTTCCTTTCACATTTCTCTTATGCGCTAACTCCCAACCACTTATGTGTTTTCCTATGCATGTCATCATGTCTAGGAGTAACTTCCAAATATGTTTTAGCGTTGGCTCTTTTCTCAACCCATTCTCCCAACTCCAAGTTCTTCATTGAATGGAACCTGTTCAACTGATCACTGTTCATGACCCTTACATGTGACTCTCATCGGCTCTCCTTTTCCAAGCGTTGTGACCTCCCTACCACCTTTAGTCGATTTAACTCATGCCCTCAGAACTAAGCATGTAATTCAAAGGCCTATCACCACATCAATATGCAAAGAAAGATTCAAAATGAGAGAGAGTGACACAAACAATAAAATCCTTGATTAAAATCATAGAGATAACCACACAAAACAACATCATCATGTACAAATATGAAATTTAGAAAGGTTTTAGTCATGAAATCGATAAATTAAAACCCCCACTTACAGGAATTAGCATAAAGTAATCAAAAGTTAAATATTATCCCCATAGCTCAAGTGTTCATGGAACTTCCATCCATCATGCAATGCACATATGTGTGCATGTACATATGAATATTCATGTGCTAAATCCAATTCAAGACTTCTTCACAAGGCTCACAACAACCTTGAAGTCTTACTTTCACCAAAATTTGATAGGGGATCTTTTGAACAAATATATGTGTATGTCAAAGAGCTTGAGGGAATTCACCCTCCTCCTTCTCGGTCTCCTACATTGTTGATTCATGTCCTTGCGGTTCATAGGAGATAATTTCTTTCTTTTTCTTCTTTCGAGGACAATCCCTTTTCCAATTATGTTCTCCACATTACCAACAAGTGAATTTTTTCTTCTCCTTTTATGCCAAACAAGGCCTCCTCCTATTATTTCCATTTTCCCTTTTGAGGATTCAGCTTGGTATTTTATCTCTTTCAACTACATTTGCATCTTTTCATTCCACTCAACCAACCTTCGTTATTTCTTGGTGAGCTTTCTGGGTTCTTCCCTACATATCTTTAAATCATCTTCTAAGTCCTTGAGTTCAACCCACAACCTCCTAAAGGTTCTTTTCCTTTGGAGGGATGTCCCTATTTCTCATTCTTGATGGATTTGGTCCATATCCTACAACACGATGCAATGATACAGGCTTCCTTTTGCTACCATTGAGTTCTATGTGCAACCACATACACTTAGTTTTTATTGCATTAATAAATATAAATAAGTATATCAGTTTCCTTTCCCTATTGTACCAAGCACGCTGCCCTGCCACTACACACATGCATCAATTTACGTATTAGTCACACATCTAAAAATATAGGACATCAATATCTGAACATAATAGTAATAGTTTATTTTGTCCACTATGTTAGAAGAATACCTCAAATAGACAAAATGAACATCTATTGAAAAATATGATGAAACACTAGTGGCCCTTACAATTCTTGATAAATTCTAGTGTAATTAGAAATCCTCCAACGAAACAATCTATACAAGGCCCTTGCCTTTGAACTTATTTAGTTCAAATATTGAACATGGGTGTCTTATCTTGTAGTGAGATAACAACCCTTTTTCAAGCTTCAACCAACCATTTTCATATGCCACACCATGTTCCCTGAACAAAGAAGGTATTGACCATGAAGACAAGCATTCATAAATAATACCAAAACCAATTTAAATAAAAGATTAACCTCTACTGAGGGTATTAACCATGTAATAGTCAGGTAATGGGCTTCCCTTTCCAAATAAATACATTCATATACATACACTTATAGGTAAATATAAATAGGCCATGCCATTCAAGCTACCACAACATATAATCTCATACCTAGCACTTTAAAACTTAGAATTTTCCCATTTGTGTAGTATATTATACGTATGCATAAAATTTCACACTCAGTGGTATATATATATCTATATTAGATATATATAATATATATATATATATATATATATATATATAGTCATCCAATCATGGTGCTACACCCAATACCTACCCCCAAAAAAGGCATTCATCATGTCCCCTCCCTCCTTAAACTTGGAGGGCATTAACCACAAGAAAAAATCGTTAGAAGCTAATACATAACAACAACATATGAACAAGCTTAATCCTCCTATGAGGTCGGTACCCTCATACAAAATACACTTCATAGGATTTCCAAACCACAACCAACATATAATACATATGCTCATCATCCATTGGACCAAGCAGTGTTATGCAGAATACACATCACAAACGGATTCTTCCCCAAATCCCTCAAGTTGGATGAACATATTTATTTCAATATCACACCTCGAATCCAATGGTGATTACATGTTACAAGTAACTAACTTCTTTATAGGAAGTTCTGCAGGAATAAATAAAATGCAACTTCTAAATCCATAACCATTGACTGTCTAGACCTTCAACATGTCAAATAGCAAGCACATGCATTGTTAAGGAATTTATCACAATAACTTGCCAAACATAATTGTAGTTAATATGAAATTCCAATCAACACTACGAGAAAGATACCACCCTACTCACATAAAGGCATTTTCCCCAAAGTTGAGCTCCATCCCAAAACTAGGGATCCATGGATTATTTCCAAGAAAATACTAAATTAATTACAGGTTGGCTTTTAACACCTAAATATTAGTTTAGTTAATTTACTAGAGATCATTATGAAACCCCTTGGTTAGGAACTTTGTTGTCAGTTTTCCAAAGTTAGAACCCATATAGGCCAAGTGTCAAATCTTGATGCTCTCATACCACTCAGTAACACACCCCACTTACTCAGTGAGGTGGTCAATGATAAATCCAATTCCTCTTATACTATTAGAAAAATGGGATTAATTTTTTTTTTTTTGTCTCCTATGCTCATTTTCCTTATCAATTCTCTTTATAAGGGTTTGGGTCACTCACTAAAGGCTACCAAACGTCTTCCAGTGTATCATAACCAGAGTCCCCTATCCTTACCCCATATTATTATATATATATATTATATATATATATATATATAGATATATATATATATATAATATATATAGTTGGTAGACATAAGAACATTAGGTTGGTATAATATATGCCACCGACCCATACCCGACAATTCCCACCATCCACTAATCCATGGGACCAATGATAATTTTCCATGCTACCCCACTTTGATGGTCCCCCTAGTGCCCAAATAAATCTTATGGAAATGAATAGAGTAGGGAGATCAACATTTTGCATGGAGGGTACCCATCCTACTGATGTCACAAGGGTAGGGGAAATGCATGCCATAGTATCTTCAGGCAACAAATGTCCACCATTGATTGTTGTGGTGGCCCCTACCTGACATCACATCCCACCAAGCCCCTTTATTATTTAACTAATTAATTACTTAATCAACAATCCACATTACTTCACGCTCCAGATCAAGTGATTACACCTATTCAACATGCGTGAAAATTAACATAAGGGGAGATGGTGAAAATTGGACTTAAAAACCCACCCATCTACCGATCTATGATGGCAACCGATTGTGACACCACCTCGCACTTCCTTCAAAGATACTATAGGGGGCATTGCAAGGTGGCTTCTGGTTTTTCTAAAACACCCCTGGGTTTCTCCAACATGTTCTTACCACATCATGGGTCCCATTCCTCCCACCTTCTCCCTATGCCATCCCGCCATGTCATCTCGATGCTTCATCCCAGTGTTTTCCTTTGCAGCTCGAGGATGGGACCTTTGGGATACATCATCCCAGTCCTATCACCTTAGCGATTCCCTAACCTTCTCTTATTTACACTTCTAGGATGGCACCTATGGGACACATCATCTTGGTCCCACCATCCCGGTGCTCTCCTTGACTACACCTGTTTGCACCTCCAAAATTGGACCTTTGGGACATGTCATAACAGTCCCAACATCCTGATGATTCGAAGCACGCCTCCCCTTCAAAATTAAAATATATGATCCTTTGGGATGAGGTATCATGAGGGATCCATTTCCATCTAATGGGGATGATTTCTGCCTCTAGGTTATAATCCTAACTGGCCTGGTGCCCAATCAACCTTGTCGTTCCTTGCGCTATTAATTAAAATTTCCCAGGGTGTGGATTCATGGCCACATCATCTTCCCTTGATCCAATTGTGATAAGAGTAAATCACACCACTCAATCTATTGCTTCCATGATGAGCCTCTTTCTGGGACCTCTAGATAAGCTTCAAGGAGAAAGTCTATAAGGCGACGTCTCATGCCTATGCTCGCAGAAGATCCATTCACAACAAGACTTCACCTATAGCCCAACTAATGACGTTTTATTTAAGTTTTGATCCATAAGTTATATGATCCTTCTTGAACCTGGTGGTTTTCTTAAACAATCTCTCCGTTATACATTATACGCCTTCCATAAGAGGACTCGCCCATGACTTGGTTGCAGTAGTTCTGCAACTACCTGGACTTGTGACGAAATCCAACCATGACACCTAGAGTGTATTAAGGCACCCACTAGTGCTCCCAGGGGCTTTAGTGGGGGAGAAATACGATACCACATGGGTTCATATTGGGCGATATATATTGAGGAGACAATGATATAATATATTGAGCATATATTAGGGGTTAAAGGGTTTTATATTGGCAGGTATAAAATGGAGCTCAAAGCTAATGAAAAAATATAAAGGCGTATAAAAAAATGTTAATGAAAAAATAGATACCTACAATATAAAGTCAATGTAGGGTTTTTATTAATTGGGAAGGTATAATTGGCTCCTATTGGTAGGGGGTTAAATAATGTGATTTTTAGAGGTTTTTCCAATATGTAGTCAAATTAGGGGTATTGTTTAGCATTCCATGAATGCACATGATATGTCATAGGTTCATTCAGTGAATCTCTAGTGCTAGGGATATCTGTCTTGAACTTACAATATAATTTCCCCCTCTAGGTTCATGGTGTCAGTGATGAAGAACACTACCCAAGAATTTATCCATTCAAACCAGAAACTTATTAACTGTGTCTCTTGAGGTTTCGCAGTCCCTTGGTTCCTCTACATCCTTTTGAGACCATACAAATATTCGCTTAGACATTTACAAGTCTCCATCAAGGACCAAATAAGAACTACAAGTTTATAATAGCCACCATGAAGAACAAGGTGCCAAAATGACCACACGGAGATTGGAATTCCTCAAAGAAACAAGGATTCCTCCCTTTGGGCTCGACTCTAAGCATCAATCTTATATACATGCATCCGATGAATAAGATGATGGACTTATGAACACTTCCTTTTTAGGGACAGGGAATCCTGGGCAGGGTTGCACCAATGGTTGTCAACCCCCCTCTACCATAGACTTGGTGACTCCTAGAGAGCCTCTAATCCTCAAATTGTATATTAAAATTTTACCTCGCATGTGTTGCAGCCACTCATTGACCATATGCACAAATTCTAGTGCATAAATGTTCTCTCACACCATGATTAGAATCATAGTGAGAGATATGGCTTTTAAATCTATGAGGTTCTGTTGTAGGGAAAACTAAACGCCCCCATTTTTTATTTATTTACTTTAAAAAATGGGGACCCTTTACATTAATTTTTGGCTAAACACCTTTTATGATTCTCATTTACTTGATTATCCTAGAATTTTACCATTTTTTTCATTTTCATCGAATGTATATTTTGATTATTTCATTGAATTCAACTTTTAGCAAGCTTTCCATTGATACTTGTCTCACCTCATTTGGTCAACCGGTTTGTAAATGGCACCCCTTTGAATTTTGATCATTTTGACGCTTGGGTTGAAAAACGTACAAAATGTATAATATTTTTATTTTTGCAATTAAAATGGTAATTAATTTTAAATAATAATCCTTAGCTATTTTTTACTAAATTTTTCATTTTTCACTAACTGTCCTACAAAATGATCCATCCAAATTGTAGAATGGTTAAAAACGTGTTTTCGGGATCTGAGGTAATTTATTACAATTTCTTATTTTAAAACAAATTGTCAAACTCGAAATCTCAAAATTGCAAAGTGGTTGTAGTTCATTTTGTAGAATATTTAATTCCATGTGGGCCCCACTTCACATCACCTCCTCTCTTCAAAAATCCCAATTTCAAAATTTCAAAATGAAACCCCCGATTTTAAAACCCTGATTTAAATTTTTTATTTTTAAATTCATTGATATTCCTATATTGCACATCGGCATATCGACATTTTGTTTGCGAGATCATTTTAAAATTTTCGATATTTAAAAATTATGATTGCAGATTGAAATTTTATGTCATGCATATTTAAATTTATTATAAAATTTTCTTTTTTACTCCTTATGACTCTCGTCCTCTCCCTCCGTCACGCTTACATCACCCTCATCCCTTATCACTCCACCTCACCCTCATAACTCCTCCATCCTTCATTAACCTCCCACCTTGGCATAAGTTTGTTTGGTTTAAGTTTTAATTTCAAATGTTTTGATTATAATGTATACGTTATATTAATATTATAATTATAATATAATATAATATAATAATTATATATATTAATATATATATCTAGATTGTAATTAATTCTTAAAAAAATATAATTAATTTAATTTCTAAATAATTGATTTAAGTTTGTAATTAAAATTAAATTAGTACTAATTAATAAATAATCATGTTTTAATTTAGGATTAGAATGTAATTTAAAAATTCCATTTATAGCCTATGCAACAGATTTTCTAGAATTCTGGTAGTTTTGACTCCTCAACTTTAAAAGCTCCTAGGTTGAGTCTTACTTGGCCAAATGAGGCCCATGAAGGCTCATTGGATAGATAAAATCATAGAGAATATTTTTGAGGTGGTTTAATTACTAGATTTGATCATTTAATGGGTATAACATTCAACATATGATCAAGCTACAAATTTCTAAACAAAACTAATTTTCTGAGTTTAATTTTATGCATTTTCATTTGCTTATAGCTTCTATTGAATGCAAATCCATTCGTATATGTTCTCCCTAACCAATTAGATCTTTATAGGAATCAATAGAAAGCTAAGATTTTTTTTTTTTTAATATGTAATTAAGTTTGGATTGGATATGTTTTATATTCCAGATTTAGTATTTTGATTTTAATTTGCAATTTAATTAAATTTTTATTGACTTTTGCAACGAAACAGTTGAAGAGAAGAAAAGTTTAATCAATGAGAATGTTCCAATGATACAAGAATAAGGTTTTGGGCTGATAGAAATTGATTGAGTAGAACTACTCTACAACAACTTTCCTATTGAGAATTCTTTTTGTAAAATTATAAATAGTAAATTGTAGAATGTATTAAGGGCTTCTCTTCTTTTCAATTCTAGAATTTTTAAAATCACTATTGTAATGAGGATTTAGAGTTGTAGGTGAGAGGAGAGAAAATCTCAGATCTGAGGCATTATTAAGGATTTTTATTTTGCATTCTGAATTATGTATGAAGGGTAGAGCTTGCACTATTGCAGCTCTTGTTTTAACAATATAAGCTCAAAGCATTCTAAAGGAAACTGGATATCAAAGCCAGAGAAACAAATTCAATAAATTGGTATTTATAATACTATTGTTTGAAATACCGGTTTCAATTTATGATGGCAGAAATGTGTAATTTTATTCATATTTGTGCACTATTGTCAATGCGAGTAATTTGCCTCAATAATATGTTATTGTTTAACTCTACTCTTGTGGGTTGAATTTTGATTTATAAATAACTATTTGCTCATAAATATGTATTTTAATTCTGATTTAACAAACAATAATATTATGTAAACTATTTCCTTTTATTATTGTTTAATCATTCGATTTATTGATTTGCTAATCATCATCATTTTGTGAACTACTTCTTAAATGTTGTTGATTGATTATTTGAGTTAAGAGGTCTCTAAACAGAATGTGTTTTGGTATTCATAACATTAGTTAATTGAACTATTTCGTTAGCTTGATATTCATTATAAGCCAAACATATTTAAATCTCAATCATTTAAATATTATTCTCTCAGTTGGGTTAGATCTATATCTTCCTAATTGAGATAGGATTATGATACTTTTGCTTTTGCTTGCATTTAGATTGAATTCCATAATTCTAGAAGTCCTCTTCCCAAAGAGGAAAATTTTAGTTGTGGATTGGCTGAGCCCCAGATCAGCTTAAGGATCATTGTCTTTCCTAATGATCAAGAGGGTTGATTTGATGTCTATCCTCTATCAGTAGATGAAAGTCATATTTTGAGTCATTGGAGATAGAGAGAAGGTAATTGTACCTAGTTTAACAAGTTGACACCACCATTTCATCGGAAAAGGAAATGTTCTAAGGTTTGAATTGAGTGGCCTCCCTTATATTGTTGTAGGTAGAGAATTCTAAGCTTCAACATTTTTTGCACTAGAAAGATGCCTTGAAGACTTGTTGTCTATTGGAGTTTTTGTATTTTAAATTTTATTTTAATCATGATGGCTCCTCTTAAACTTCCAATTTGGAGTTCTATTTATGGACGTGCATCTGCCAATACTCCACTAGAATTAGTAAGTGTTATGAAACCATCTCAAAAAAGGATAGAAAAGAAAGATAAACGCCTTAGAATTCAGCCTCTTCGAGGGGGCAACCTCCTTTACATTACGCAAATGAATAATTCTTGGATGATACAAATGACAAAGACCTGATTTCTATATATAGGAGTCTAAGGGGTCATAATATAATCAGAGCCGACATAACAATAATAATGTAGAGGCACAACAATAACAATAGAAGGCTTCTATGGGGTATAATAATAACAATATTGGTACTACATGGATACAACAAGATAATAAGAGACCTAACATGCCCCTCTCCTTAAAAGTGTTGTCTTCAAATACAAATCCAAATAAAACTCTCTTCTCAGGTAAAGTTTAATGGTAAGAGGAATGCTTGTGCTTTTGATCATGCCTTCCAATTTATTCAAAAATTTACAAATTTTGATTTTCAAGGAATTGATGAAGGTATTTTATGTAGGATTTTTACTCTTACATTCTTCGCAAAAGGCAGAAGCATGTGCCAATCGCTTCCGGTTGCCTCAATTCATAGTTCGGATCAATTTATTACAATATTCCTTTGTAAATTTGATGGCTATGACTATGAAAAAGTATGTGACGAAATTTAAGATATATGAAGGTTTGAAAATGAGTCTTTTATTGATTTTACCATTATAATTCATTTAAATTGTTTGAGATTTAAAATTGAAGAAACCTTCGCAAGATGAATTATTAGATTGGTTTAAATATATTTACTCTCTTCCTCCCATTCACAATCCATGTGGAATTATTACAAGCTTTGATCAATCTTCTTCAAATTTTATTAATATAATTGAGAATTCCAATATGGAGGTGCAAACGAATGATGACAAAGTGGCCTCTACTATGTACGATCAATTCCTTCACTTCCTACAGTGTTAATAATGATCAGGATGCACCTTCACATGTCAATGAATCTCAATCACAAAGCTTGGAAAATTTTACTATTAAATTGCAAGAAAATACTAGCAACAATCTTGGAGAAAAAGTTTCCTTGAAATCTAAAACTCGTTGTGCATTAAATTCAGAAAATCAAATTATAAATCAGCAAGTGTATGTACAAATTCTAACTTCCAATAATATGGAACATGTTGTACATATCTATAAATTCTTTCATGATGATAAAATGTCAAATTTAGGGCAGCCAAACAATATTCTTCAAGAAAGTAAAGTTAATCAATTGAATGATAAATGATCTAAAATTACTAATGAACAAAATACAAATAGAAAATATTGTAGATTCATTTCTTTAGATTCACATTTTTCCCTCTATCTCGATATTTTTGCTGATAGTAACTTATCTTCTCATTGCAAGAATATTATTCTAGAAAGAAATGAGATTGATTCAAATGAATTCCCTATTAGTTTTTATCGAGATAAAGAATTATTTCTTGATCATTCTTCCAACATTGATGAACCTGAGCTTAATTCTCCTTCTTGTTTGGATTTTCCATATGGGAATGAAGAAAATTCAATGAAATTCATGAATTTATTTATGATAATAATTTTTACATTGAGAAAATTGAAGCATCTTCTCCTCAATTAAATTCCCATAATCATAGATCAATCATGTGTGGGAAAGAAGAAAATTCTAACTCAAAAGTTCTTCCAACCAATTCTCATTCTCAACTAAAAAATGTTCTTCATAATTTTGACATTCAAGAATATTTTCCAGTTTATAATTCATATCATCATCATGGTCTTATACTTGTTCGTGGTTTAGAATTGTTTCCTCTTCCACAAGTCAATGCCAATGGTCCCTGGTATTTTCTAGCTAATGCTTGTGAGGGGGGGAATTGTTTTAAATCGATTCCAGTTTTGTTATAACATGAATTGTAACAATATTTTAAATTACGATTTGATTTTATCATTTGTACTTCATCTATTTTCATTGTATTCAGATTTTTTTATTATAATTTTTCGGTTTTTAGATGTCTTTTGCTGGCATATCGAACAAGTGTTGAAAATTCCCAATATGTATTTCTAGAATGTGAAGAAGAATAAAAAGATATAAATTAAAGCCATCAATAGATTTTGATGTTTCAATTCTATTTTACGTTTGTATCTTTAATTTACTTTTCCTTCTAATATATATTCTCAATATGAAACAACACTTGGAAATGAATTGATCCAATATGACCAACAATCTAATTTGATTAATAATATTTCATTAAATCTATGAGATTTCCATCCCTATTTCATATACCCCTTTGAAATACATTTCGAAAGTTATCCTACATAGAAAATTGTTGATAGTTTAACATATGCACATAAAACTGACAAATTTTTGGAGGTCATTGTATCTAAAAATTCAATTTCAAAATTTGGCTTGTTATCCCCTACTTTAAATCTCTCCCAATCATTAATGGAAATCCATCTAGATTTTTATAATCCTATTGAAATTCAGCCATAATGGACATTTCAAGAGAAGGTAATTGTAAATAGGTTATTTTCTAAAAGTAGATTAGCAATTAGTGTACATACTAGATTCAAATTTATTTTTATTCATTTAACCATATTTTTGTTACCAATGTTTGACCTGTATATACATACGGGAAAAAAAATGCTCGCATGGTGACATTGGAAGTATGAATATACCTAGTGATATTCATTCCATTTAGTTAAATTAGAAATAGATTAATTTATATTATATTCTTTTATATTTTCATTTATTTTAGTATTCATATCTTTAATAAGCAAGTAATAAATCTGAGTTTTCTTGGCATCCCTTTCATTTGCTGGCAAAGTGGCTTAAAACATATCAGAAGCTTATGAACCACTTGATTGTCTTGCTTTTGCAAAATTTTGTCACATTGTCAAAAATGTTTTAAAATCATGTATGAAGAAATTCCAAAGAATTGTTATGGCTTGGAAATATTTTATTCACGAGTACTTATAAAGAGCTCATTTTCACCACTCTTGTCCTCCGATGTAAATTTGGGGTGGATGCAATTTTAAAAATATATTACTTTGCATTTTAGACTGAATAAGTAGATGATGTTGAACATATGCAAATTTGAGAAATGCATGGACAACTTGAATATTTATAAGGTAAATTTACAGTCAAAATTCCTCTAGGTATGCATTGACAAGCTCATTTTCATCTATTGTTAGTTTTTGTTTTTCATAGTTTATTTCTTATTTTTGTTTTGTTTCTTTTGCAAGTCTTCATTGATTTGATTTTGGAGACTTGAAGCAAGCAGGCAACCATTTCTAAATCTACAACATGTTCAAGGAAATATTTGTTGTTTCATCAAAATTTGGAAATTCTTTCATTTTGGTTATATTCATTAAAACTCCATTAGGCCTTTAATACTCATATCAAGAAATTCATATCGAATCATTACAATATCGCAACTTTCGTAATACGAAAGTTTTAGTAACATCTTTCTCCAATCGAATACTCCTGACAATTAATATAACTATTAAATGGGTTTTTATTAAAAAGGTGAAGTTAAGCTAGGCTCTTCTTTGTGAATATAATAATAAAAGGCCTAACCCCAAAGGTTTTCCACGTAGCATTATCAGAGCTTCCAAATATTATATTTTTTAATGTTAGCCTCATTTCGTCGATCTTTGATCTCCCAATCTACCGATCTCTGATATCCCTTCCCATTTATCATCCGATATATGACTTCGCCGATATTGTGATATCCATACATCTCCCATACTTCGATCGCCAATCTCTGATATTCCTAAACCTCCAATCCCCGTTAAACTTCCTCCTGCTCATATCGAAACTTTCATATTGCGACTTCCAATCGGTTGTTACCCTTTTGCACCCCCGATATCAAATCTCCAATGAAGGACCTCTGATATGCCTTCCCACTTATATTTTTAGCCATTACATAAAAAGGCCTATCGAAAGGTGAGAATATCATGTGTTTCAAAATTATGTTGAAAATAGCAACAAGAAATGCTAAAAATAGAAGTGCTAAAAATAACACTACCATAAATAGAATTTCGGGATACATTCCAATTTGAGTTAGTCCCTAACCTAAAATTGAGAATTAAAATTCGAATTTGATCTTAACAGTTGTTTGTGAAATAATTAATTAATTCATCTTGAGTTAATTCATTGTAGTAAATCAAACATGAAGTCTATGTGAAGACGTGCAATAGTTTCTCCATTAATTGAGGAAGTTATCCCTTGATTAAAGGAGATTGGGATGAGTTGTACTTTGATTTGTAATTAGTTAGCTCAGTTAACTGAGTTAAGTCCAGTTAGATTAGTTAAAATAGTTTGTTGAACTAATTGTGAGTTCAGTTAGTTAATGCATGCATGCATGTAACTGTTGCACTTCAGATAACTGAATATTATCTCATAAATAACTCATGCATGTTAGCTCAGTTAGAGACCCAGTTGAGATCAGATGATGGGACAATGTACTATCAGTTGCAAGAATATTCCATGGAGGATATCTCTTGCATGCAGAAGGAATTCATTCCTTGGAGATTGTGCAGTTAATTTTGAGTTTGATGAATGTGTGATGAGGCCAATTCACACAGGTGGCCGCATTAGACCCCAAGAGAAATTTCCCAAGGAAATAGGAGGCTTGGAGGGCTAAGGGAAGGCATATGTTGTGTCTATTTAGTTTGTCTGTTGAATTGTTGGATTGTACTAAGAGAAAGATAGGTTGTGAGCTAATGCTTTGTGTAATGTGAACATACTTTGCACTTGTATGATAATATAGAGATCAGGGTTTTTAGTTGAGGCTTTCCCCAGATTATTCTTCTGTGTTCATGTGTGATTGCTTTCTCATTCTTAGTTACATGTGTTTTATTTGATGTTGCTCAAAATCGATTAAGCTTCTACAAGTTTTTTGTAGAAGTAGATCTTGTATTTTTCTTTAGTGTATTGCATAATCTGTTGATCTATAGTGGGAATTTCTACATGGTATTAGAGAAACGATGAACAAAGTGAAGAACAATATACAGAGAAGGGAGAAGTTTGAAGTTTCGAGTTCCTGATTATAGAATTCGAATTCTTATCACATCTCAAATTTCACCAATGGCGTTCAATGGTTTAAGACTCGAGTATGACCTTGATGGTAGCTCGAATTATATAGCCTGGAACGATCACATGGAAGCAGTATTAGAGGACAACAGTCTAAAGGAATTCATTGATCAAGCAGTCCCCAAACCAATAATGTCTAATGCTACAGAATTGGTAGAATGGAAGAAATGTGTGGCTAGAGTGAGGAGAATCCTTCTGGAGGGAGTTCGAGACCACATAGTCTCGAGTCTCCATGGGAAGGAGAAAATGTTTTCAATGTGGAAAACATTCATAAAGATCTATATCAAAAGAACAACAACTAGAGGAAGTTGGCGCTGAAAGACAAGATTTGTAAAATCAAGTGTGAAAAGGGTGACATGATCTCTACATATCTGAAAAAGCTCACCACTTGCAGGGATGAGCTTGGAAGTGTAGGGATCACAACAACCGATGATGACATGGTGAGTCTTGCTCTCCTCGGTCTTCCTAAGAGCTGGCATAGCTACCAAGACTTGGTTAATGGAAGAGAGACACTAGTAGATTGGGAACGACTTTGGTCGGATTTGATGTAGGAAGAGATAAGAAGAAGCACTAGAGATGGATCTTCATCAAAGCAAGATGATGAAGAAAATATAGCCTTAGCGAGTAAGGCAAGGAAAGGGAAAGGGAATGCGTCCCATCCCAAATCCGGTTCTTCCCATGGTGGTAAGAAGTTTGACAAATCGAAAGTGCAATGCTTTCATTGTCATGAGGTGGGCCATTATGGTACAAATTTTCCATAGAAGAAATCCAAGAAGGGATCCTCAAAGGGATGAGACGGTGAGGCATTGGCCTTACAGTTCAAGTTGGATTTCTCTGTCATCACATGCATGGTTTCATCCATGGTGGGATGTGTTTGGTACTTGGAAAGTGGAGCCTCTTTCCACATGTCAGACAACAAGAATATTTTCAGTACCCTCAAGGAGAAGGATCTCTAGATGCAGATCGAGATGGGCGATGATGGAAAGTACCATGTTTCAGGTGAAGGTACGGTTGTGTTTCAGAGGGAGCATGTAGCTCCTCTCACCCTGACCGATGTAAAGTATGTACTAGGTTTGAAGAAGAATCTTGCATCTGTCGCTATGCTAGAAGACAAAGGCTATGATGTAGTCTTTAGTAAAGGAAAGGTATTACTGAGGCATATCGGTATTGAATAAACAAAGAAGATTGGGATTCGAGTTAAGAATATCTACAAGTTGGAGGTATACGACAGTGTTGCATTGAGTTCCAAAGCAGAGATGGTGCATAGCCAAGATGTTGGTGAGCTATGGCATAGAAGATTGGGCCACTTGCACCATGGGGCCTTGAAGATCATGCAACAAATTTCTAACGGACTTCCCAAGGGAAAACTAGAGTAGACGAATACATGCAAAGGTTGTACCTTCGGTAAGTATGTGAAATCTTCCTTTCAGGATCGAGACAGTAGAGCTGGAGCAATCCTAGAGTGAGTTCACATAGATGTTTGTGGACCATTATCCACAGCCTCCACCACTAAAAAAAGGTACCATGTTATTTTTATTGATGATTTTTCTCGTAGATGTTGGATCTACTTTATGCAAAAGAAGGATTAGACCTTCTTGAGGTTTTGTGAGTTTAAAGCCTTGGCAAGGAAAGAATCTGGAAAGGAAATAAAAGCCTTGCATAGTGAAAATGGTGGAGAGTATGTCTCCCAATAGTTTAAGGACTTTTGCACTACAGAAGGAATTACATGGGAGATGACAACACCCCATAACCGATAGTAGAATGGGGTGGCTGAAAGGAAGGACAGATCGATTATGGGAGCAGCTCGAGTGATGTTGCATGACCAAATCATACCACTTCATTTGTCGGCTGAGGCATGCAATACAACAATATACTTACATAATAGAATCCTACACAGTATACTGGGGATGAAGACACCTATCGAGCCCTTTTCTCGGAAGCAACTAGATGTGAGCCACTTCAGGATCTTTCGATCATCAATTAATTGCCATGTGACCAAAGATGCCTGGAGGAAGCTAGATCGAACAACTGATTTTGGGATACTTGTGGGGTACAATGATACACCCCACAACTATCGAGTGTTTCTAACTACTAGTGAGAGGACAGTGTTACGCAGAGATCTGAAGTTCGTTGAGTAGAAATCCATATGGTTATCACTTAAGAGGGAGCTCAAGTTGCATGCAGAGGAGGAACTTTCAGTTCCTAAGGAGGAGGAGCCTCAAATTGATGTGGAGCAGCCGCATGTAAAGGATTTGGGAGTGGAGACATCCACTCATGCTGAGTCTTCTAGACATGGGCAGGAACACTCAAGGGAAGCTAAGAGGTTGATGATGGATGTGTGAGAGAATGTGGGACAACCATATTCTCAATGCAGATAGAGGAGGTCACTCGAGCGGTACACTGGTTACATGGCCCCGGTTGGGGAGTATGTAGAGATTGAACGTTCTTCATTCGAGGAGGTAGTGCAACAACCAATCTACGTTTATGCAATGATAAAGGAGTATGAATCTATTATTTGGAACATTGTGTGGGATGTTGTCTCAAGACCTCAAAACAGGTCAGTGGTGAGTTCGAGATGGCTTTACAAGGTAAAGTAGGCAGCTGATGGCAGTGTTGAGAAACATGAGGCAAGGTTTGTTGCCCATGGTTTCTCATAGGTCGAGGTGATTGACTATGATGAGACCTTTTCTCCTGTAGCAAGGTACTCATCTATCAAATTGATGTTGGCTATATCAGCTCAAATGGGTTGGAAGATCCATTAGATGGATGCGAAGACAATGTTCCTCAACGGGAAGATTGAGGAAGAGGTGTACATTGAGTATCCAGAAGGTTTTGAGACCTTCGATCATGAGTTGCATGTGTGCTAACTCAAGAGGGCTTTGTACAAGCTGAAGCAAGCACCTCATGCTTGATACACTAGGATCAACAACTATTTCATTGGGTTGGGCTTCACCAAGAGTGAAGCAGATGCGAACCTTTACCACATCATGGTAGAAGGTAAGCCATTGATCATTGTTCTTTATGTTGATGATCTGATTTTGATAGGTGATGATCAGTTGATCAATTATTGCAAGGAGGACCTTGCAAGAGAGTTTGAGATGAAAGACATGGGTCTTATGCACTACTTCCTAGGCATGGAAGTGTGGCAAAAAGATGGGGAAGTATTTGTGTCTCAAGGCAAGTATGCTAATGAGATACTCAAGTCACATGGAGGAAGGAGTATGCTACCTTAGGTGAGGTAGTAGCTGCTACTATTTATCGACATCTTGTGGGTTCACTAATGTATCTAGTGAACACACAACCATACCTATGCTTTGCAGTGAACCAGCTGAGTCAAGTTATGGTTCAGTCTACCAAGCTGTTTTGGAAGGCAGCGAAGCATGTGCCGAGATACCTCAAAGGCACATCTCAGTATGGATTGTGGTACATACGGACAGTGGGAGTGAAGCTTCGAGGCTTCACAGATGCAGATTGGGTAGGGAGTCCATCAGACTGGAAGAGCACTTCTAGAGGAATCTTCAACCTTGGTTGAGTTGTAGTTTCCTAGTACAACAGGAAATAGAGGTCAGTTGCACTTAGCTTAGTAGAGGCTGAATACATGGCTTCCAGTGAGGCAGCATGTGAGGCCATTTGGATGTGGAAGATTCTAGTGGGATTGTTTGGTCAGAGGATGGATCCAACTGTGATCCACTGCGATAATCAGAGTTGTATCAGACTCTCTGAGAATCTAGTTTTTCATGACAGGTCCAAGCACATTGACATCGAGTACCATCATCTTCGAGACTGTGTGGTGAAGAGGATCATGTTTTTGCTCTATGTTTCGATCGAGAAACAGGACGGAGATATTTTGACTAAGGCATTGTCAAAATGCAAGTTCGAGTTCCATAGAGACAGGATTGGGGTGACTGATAATCCCTTTCTTGTTGAGAGGGAGCGTTGAAACTAGCAACAAGAAATGCTAAAAATAGAAGTGCTAAAAATAGAACTTCTATAAATAACATTTCGAGATACATTCCAATTTTAGTTAGTCCCTAAACTAAAATTGAGAATTAAAATTCGAATTTGATCTTAGTAGCTATTTGTAAAATAATTAATTAATTCATCTTTAATTAATTAGCTCTAGCAAATCAAACATGAAGTCTATGTGAAGACATGCAACAGTTTCTCCATTGATTGAGGAAGTTATCCTTTGATTAAAGGAGATCAGGATGAGTAGTACTTCGAGTTGTAATTAGTTAGCTCAATTAACTGAGTTAAGTCAGGTTAGATTAGTTCAAATAGTTTGTTAAACTAATTGTGAGTTCAGTTAGTTAATGCATGCATGCATGTAACTATTGCACTTCAGATAACTAAATATTCTCTCATAAATAACTCATGCGTGTCAGTTCAGTTAAAGACCCACTTGAGATCAGATGATGGGACAATGTACTATCAATTGCAACAATATTCCATGGCGGATATCTCTTACATGCAGAAGGAATTCATTCCTTAGAGATTGCTCAGTTACTTTTGAGTTTGATGAGTGTGTGATGAGGCTAATTCACACATGAGGCATCATTGGACCCCAAGAGAAGTTGCGCAAGGAAATAGGAGGCTTGGAGGGTTGAGGGAAGACATATGTTGTGTCTATTCAGTTTGTGAGCTGGATTGTTGGATTGTACTAAGAGCAGGATAGTTTGTGAGCTAATGCTTTGTGTAATCTGAACATATTTTCCACTTCTATGATAATACAGAGATTGAGGTTTTTAGCCGAGGCTTTCCCCAGAGTATTCTTCTATGTCCATATGTGATTGCTTTCTCATTCTCAGTTATATGTGTTCTATTTGTTCTTGCTCAAAATCGATTAAGCTTCCACAAGTTTGTTGTATAATTAGATCTTGTATTTTTCTTTAGCATATTGCATAATCTATTGATCTACAATGGGAAATTCTACAAATTTCAGCCATAAGATTTCTCTGATGTTTTTCTCTGATGACACTCATGTGTAGATAAAATCGAGAATTTATGTTTTTACTTTGTGATATTAGTCAAAAATCATATTCTGCCTCTCATCGGTGCAGCTGGGACGAAACGATTACACTTGTTATTACTCTAATTTGCTACAAATCGAGGAAATTTTCATATAAAACATTGCAGCGAGTGATCTTATATGTGATTTTATGTATGCTTGTTCTGAATCTCACAATTTCCGATTTGAGTTGAATCATTACATCGTGCCCATTCATATTGATTTCCCTTTAGTTACATTCCTTTCTTCTGAAAGGATTTGGGGCCTCTAATTAGTAAATTTTGGAATCACGATCCTCTACGTTTTCATTTTTCCAAGATCTTGTCTCCCTTTAATATTCTAAATACCAGGAATTCTTCTATCAGAGGAGAAATTAAATTGAAATTCTAAAAACAAATGTCATTGGAAACATTATGAAGCAATATTTTCATTTATCAGAGTTTTTTCCATTGAAATTTTTGGAAAATTGAGCTCTTACCTTTCACTTTGATTCTCGCAGAAACTCAAACCTTCAGAATGTAGGGTTAAGAATCTTCATACGTCTCTAACCAATTCATTTTGATCTTTCACTATGTTCGCATGAAGTTTTCTTTTATTATCTTTGTGGTCGAGAGCTTGGATGCATTTTAATCATAATTTCATCATACTCAAGTATTGATTTGGATAACTTTGTGACTCTAGGGATATACATTCTTCATGATTTATGCACATGGGCCTCTTCTAGTTTCTTCAGCAATCTACTTCGCTAACGAGAAATTTAATCACCTGTGGTTTGTTTACATTTTTGTCTTTGGTTCATTATTTAGATGGGTGTTTTATTATTCCAATCATATTTTAGTAAGCAACTTAATTTTGCTTTTCAAGGCACTCTTGAGCAACCATCATGGTAATGTCACAATTGATAAAAAATTTGGGACAGGTAAAAGATGCTAAAACAAGGTTAAATCAATCTTGATTTCTCTTATATTTGAGTTTTGACATATCACTCTATATTTAGCATACAAAATTCAAGACCTCTCCATATACACTCTGTATTACATTGTTTTGGATTTGGTGTTGATTCTAGAAAATTTATGAAAACCATGGAATAGATATGAAACTTTTAATCTTATGAGAACAATCCTTGTTGCAATTTATAAAGAAGCATCCTTTCATTCTCATTTATGTGGATTTGGTTTATTTCTAATTCCTTGAACATGAAACATTATTTCTTCTTATTTTGTTTTGTGCTTTAGAATAGATTCAATAAATAGTTATTTTAGGTTAAAGAAAATTGAAAATCATTCAACTTTTTCATGCCTTTAATTCTAATTAAAAGAAGAAGTTATCATTTATTGAAGAAGATGATATCTCTCAGGTAAAATTAAATTAAATTCATTCATTTTCATTTCTTTACTTTTAACTTCAGTTTTGTTTTAGTTTTTGCTAATATAAAACTTTGTTTTGCAACTCCTCATAAAATTTCTCACACCTCCACCAGATCAGATTTGAAGTTCGTTATCCTTTTTCTACTATGCTTTCACATTTTTAAAAGAAGTAGTAATGATCCTCATCAAATAAACTAAACTAGGAAGTTTCTTAACCTTTATCCCATTTCTTTAAGCAATGATTTTATTACAAAATGGTTAAGATTCTTTTTGCGGGTTTTTTAATTGAAATAAGAAAATTTACAATGCAGAGAAACTTTTCATTTGGGCTAAATTTTATCGTCATTGCTACCATAATCCTAAATGCTTATAACTCTGCAAGATAAAATTTATTTAAATTCCAACATAAGAAGGAATTTTCACATGATTATCTTCTTTTACTTCTTTTGTTGAGAAATTTGTATAAGCAATCTTGTTGGGGTTTATCTTTTAAATTTGTGTTTTAGATTTTTCTTTCAACTTTTTTTTCGTCATTTCTACATTTTTGAAGTTTGATGATTTATTTTTGGAATCATTTTCCTTTTTCTTTAACTTTTGATTTGATTTTTCTGACTCCACTGAGATTTATATGGAAGCCTTTTTTTTCTCACCCAACAATGGTTGGCATACATGGGAAATCTTTTAACTCTATCTATTTTAATGAATTTCATTTATCATTAAAGGCATATCCTTATGGAACCATAAAACCATCTTGCTTTAAATATTACACGTGGAGGAACACACACTCTTACTAAGTAATATAGTTTTCCTTTTCCAGGAAAGAAATGATTTGAGTTTAGCACAATGGATCCCTCCAACCCCTCCATATTATAAAAGCCTCTGACTGATAGTCATGGGGAAAGAACTTGGAGTCAAAATTATGAAAGTATTATGTCCATTAAACATAAGTCTTTACTACCATCCCATCTCTTTCACTCAAGTACATCGTAAACTAAAATCTTGCAAAATGTGGTTATCAAAAAGGTGATTAAAAGAGGAAGCATGAGAAATACAATTAAACCCGCCAGGGCTATGGACACTTGCTAGTAGTGGGATTATGCTTGTATGGCATAAAAGGCAACTTCATCAGGGTATTGTTTAGACTTTCTGGACAATAAGCGATGTCAAAGACCATTCATAACAATGGATATATGCTTTATCAAAAAAGAAAACTTCTATATCTACCTTCTCCTATTTTTCATATGAGGTAACTTTAAAATAAATTTCTCCCAGATTTAGATTCATGACTTTTACTTAAGTCTACTTTGAATACTTATCTTTACAAACTCATATTGCTTAATCTATTTAGGTGGGACCCATTGAAATTTTTTATTGTTAGATGGTTTTGTGAAATCCATTATTTTTAACCTTTGGGTAAATTAAAGTTCATTATCTTTAATCAGAGATAACTAGTTCTTCCTAGTGCGTCGCCACTGTTGTAGGGAAAACCTAACACCCCCATTTTTTACTTATTAACTTCAAATAATGGGGACCCTTTACATTAATTTTTGGCTAAACACCTTTTATGATTTTCATTTACTTAATTATCCTACAATTTTTCCATTTTTTTCATCTTCGATGGATTTCTATTTTGATTGTTTCATTGAATTTGACTTTTACCAAGCTTTCAATCAATACTTGTTTCACCTCATTTGCTCAACCGATTTGTAAATGACACTCCTTTGAAGTTGGATCATTTTGTCGCTTGGGTTGAAAAACATACAAAATATATAATATTTTATTTTTTTCAATTAAAATGGTAATTCATTGTTAATATTAATCTTAGTTAACTTTTACTATTTTTTCATTTTTCACTGACGATCCTACAAAATGACTCATACAAATTGTAGAATGGTTAAAAATGCATTTTCTAGGTCTGAGGTAATTTATTCCAATTTCTTATTTTAAAACAAATTTTCAAACTCGAAATCTCAAAATTGCGAAGTGCTTGTAGTTCATTCTGTATAATTTTTAATTCCATGTGGGACCCACTTCACATCACCTCCTCTTTTTCAAAATCTCGATTTTAAAATGTTGAAATGAAACCCCCGATTTGAAAATCTTGATTAATTTTTCCTATTTTTAAAATCACTAATATCTCGATATCGCACATCGGTGTATCATCATTTTGTTTGCGGGGTCATTTTAAAATCTATGATATTTAAAAACTCTGATCATCGATTGAAAATTTATGTCATCCCTATTTAATTTTATTATAAAGTTTTCCTCTTACTCCTTATGCATCTCATCCTCTCCCTCCATCACGCTTACATCACCCTCATCCCTTATCATTCCACCTCACCCTCATAACTCCCCCCCATTTGTTGACCTCCCACCATGGTGTAAGTTTGTTTGGTTTAAGTTTTCATTTCAA